>JAQIXA010003820.1:0-12953 GCA_034699045.1 Nanhermannia cf. coronata Gr-Ori-00579 | reverse complement strand
GCGCAGCCAGACATGCCACAATGTCTAGCTGCCATAGACACGTATTCCCCGGCAAACTTAGCTGAGACCATACAGTATTCCCTAACTATCTGGTATTCATGAGAATACAAAATATATTTTTGAACAAAAACCCAAACCTTAAAACCAAATATAATATCATATTGTTATACTAGCATTGTACACGGAGCTTATGGCCCTCCTTTTAATTCCCGAATTTGACATGATGGGGTAATCTAAGGAGGTTGGAAATACTCTGTAGTCTTAATTGACAATATTGGGTCAAATGTATTTTTCTATCGCGGAGGACTGAAGCACTCTGTAAAAGTAAAAGTGCTAGAGGTCCGATTTAAGATTTACATTTCTGTATTATACAAGCTAATACAAGCTATAGGTAGATATGTATATGTACATACATAATATATAAGCTTTAGTAATTTAAACTTTTAACTTGTTTTAACTTGTTTTAATACCAAGACTTTTTTACACTCGAGTAAACTTTAATGAAGTTTTTTTTGCTCGTAAAAAAGGAATTCGATTCATTTCTAGTCATCTTGATTGTAGTAATTTTGCACTACATAACATACATAGATATTTATCACGCTATAAACTAGTATATATATTTATGTACATACATTTTGTAGTAAATATAACTATCTAGTAGAACTTTTAGGGTACTATTATACTACATACCTACTATTATTTTAAGAGATTTAAACACGAAGAGAATAGTGCAAAAAAAGCCTGTAGCTACAACCTGTTAAAAAGGATTCATTTAAATTATAGTACCCTACCTACATAATACAGATATATCTTATAGTATACTACATGTGCATGTCTGCTTAATAAATATGCTTTTATGAAGTGTACATAGAGGTGTACATAGAGGTGAGTAGGTACTAAAAAGTTTTTTGCAACTTCTGAAACTTTGTAGATTTTCATAAAAAGAAAAATTGCAAGCTAATACTTACTTACATACTAACTTATACTGTATTTGTATATGGTACCTTCTACCTAGAATATTAACATTGGTACATAATGCATAATATAATAGTAGTACATAGGAATAGGTAGGATACTTTTGCACTACTTTCTTGTACATAATTATGACTTGGGTAAACTCAGGGAAAATCTTTTGTACTTTACATATACAATACCTATATTACAAAATATTAAATTTTACATATTAGCATCCTTAGGCGAGCACTATTAGGGTACCCTACTAGTACAAGTATTGTAGTACCCTACTACTAGGTAACTAGTGTAAGTTCTCGCTTTACTTTTACTTTGCTTAGCTTACACTTTCTGCTCTTTTCTCTGCTTTTCTATTACTTTCCCAGTTAGTTTTCTTTTATATTTACTTTTACTTGTGTAGGAAGAGACACTTGTAGCAGGAAGTGGGAGAAAGTATAGTACATATATTATCTCATATAAAGCCATACAGGGTATGACAAAGATGACCTACCATAATAGACCAAGTTGCAGATCGTGTTTGATTAAAAGATTTGGTAAATACTATTTCAAATGATTAGATTTTAGATACCATATTTTAGTGAATGCATGATAGAAATAATTTAAGATTTATACACTAATATAGAATTTACAATAGCAATCGGACAAAGAAGATGATATTTTTGAAGTGTCTTGTAGGCCGAATAAATGAAGTAGGCAGTAGGTGCATAATATTCTACTGCTTATGGAAGAAAGTGTGTCTACTAGGGTAATATAAAGGTTCAAGAATTACCATTACCATTACCATCCTGTCAACCCAAAGAGTTTTCTGGGACTTTTGGAGATTCACATTTACAACTTTGGAGAGTTGGGAAAAGAGAGTGTGTCTACTGTCTAAATAATAGTACCCTATGTATACGAGTATTAGTGCACGTGTTATAGTGCCCTACCTAGTAAGATAGATAGTAGCTAGATAGGAAATAGGAAATGGGGAAATCATGGTGAAACTCGACTTACATATAATTTAGCAAGACCTTCAACTATCTATGTATGTGAGTATTTACATACATACATACATACATACATACATACATACATACATACATATATACATACATACATGCATGGATATAGTTAAAACTTCTACTGTAGTACATGTAGTATACATGTAGGATGCTTTCTCCAGCACTCTTTTTTTCCAGGATAGGTATATACTATTTAGTTTTAGGATTTTGGATGATTTTAAGTGGGCGCTTGCGTTTCTCCAGCTAGGCCAGGATTGTGTAAAGGGGGCTTGAAGTAGCAAATAGCCACAGGAGGCGAAAATATCTCAAGCCCACCCAAAAAACTCTAAACCAAAATTTATATAACTAAATGTAGACCTAATTTCGATCTCAGATTGATTGCTCCGTTTCTACTATCCTTTCTCGTCTTCTCGTACCAAAAAAAAGTCCACCAGTTTTTTACTTTCATTTATCACAACATAAGATCCAAGACTTAATCCTCAAGTGATCCCATCAAATTTTTTTTGGAGACATTTCGCCTCAAGAAAGAACTGAAAAAAGGAGGAAAATAAGATAAGGTAAGGATGCTTGTTTTTCTTTTTGCCCTCAAATTTTACGACTCATTTCACTCGGAGAAAAACAGGAAATGTGTATTTGAGTTTGCGACTGAATACAAAATTTTTATACCTATAATGCATACCTGACTATTTATGTATATTTATAGCCTAAAATAAAATACAAAAATGTGTAGGTGTATTTATTATGTAATTACCTTTATCAACTTTTTCAAAGAAATTTAAAGAGCTAATAAGATAACTTAAATAATAGTGCGAGTAGTAGTAAGTTTTGAAAACAAAATCAATACATAAATACCTGTACTCGTACATATACAGTTCTTAATTATCGGTAAATAAACTCGAGCTATACAAGTATGCCAATTAGTTTTGTATAAAAAAGAATAGTTGCATATTATACTGATATTCTATGGCCATATCTGTACTTCTAGTAATTGGAGTTTAAAAAAGAAAGCAAATAAGGCAATTGACTTGCTTCTTTATTTATTTATTAGTCTAATTCAAATACTCATGCATGAGGGTAAGTATTTGAAATAATGAAGTATTTGTTTAGACTACCTGGGCACTTATAGAGATATCAAGTTGTATGGGAAATGAAATAAGGGAAACTTTCTCCTTGAACTTTTGAATAAATATGCAATTTTTTTGTTATTAACTAATTATTACAGTAAGGTAATACATATATAGGGTACCTAAGTATTATCGCATATTGATATCGGAAATTTCTAAAGACTAAAGGTGAACTTATTTTCTTCAAACAATTTGAGCTAAGTATATTCATGTAGATATCTATCACCTTCTTAAACAATTTTCTTTCTGTCATTTGCATAACTTTCCTAAAGTATTTGTCAAGGTATTTCAGCGGCATTTTTTTTTGTCTTTTATGCAAAACTTTGAAAATTTTATATGATCTAATTATAGTCAGTAGTAATTTATAGAGAATTGAATGAAAGTAATATAATTCAGTTACTGTTACTTGACTAGTAGGTACTTTATGGCTGGTAGTATTAAAACTTAAAAGTTTCCACTCGGGTCATAAACTTTCTCCATTTCTTTTTTTATACCTTTGAATTTAAACTTGAACCAATGTTGCAGTTGAGCCTCTAATCCTATATTATCCTCTAGTTTTTACTTTACCCCATTTTATTCCTAACTATGTAGAATCTAGATACCTACATACCATAACTATGTATAAAAGTCTATTTGAAATTTGAAAAGGAATCGTTTTTCTTTCAAAATTTTGAGTCAGAGTGTACACATTCAATTCAATGGGTACTATATACCATGTAACTTGTAACTATATGAATAGAACTGATACTGATATTCTACAAAAAAAAGAAGAAAAAAGGAAAAACCAAAAGCAAGACCAACTCAGACTAATAATTTCCAGGTCCATGTCCATTACGATTACCTACAAAGATAGATATATAGGTGAAGTAATATAATTTGAACTATTCTTTTTATACTGCTGAAGTAGTGTCCTGGGAATTGCAAAAAAAACTCTCTATATAGTGTATAACTAGGTATATAGCTATTTAACTGTATTATATAGGGTACTGTATTTTTAACATAGGGTAGCCTGTAGAGTCAAATACAAGTTATATCAATTCCCTTAGGTCCAACTTTAAACCACCTAACCTATCTATTCTATTTTTTCCTTACACAAAGGTTCACATAAACTAGGAAAATCTACTTAAAATACTTGAATTGAAATTGCTTTCCTCGATTTTATTGACCTGAATACTACCCCTATTAACTAGTATCCTATCAATACTATTATATAAAATACAAAAATGTTTCAGAAAGCTTTTTAAAACTTCCAATTTTATTTATTTGTTGAAAGACAGAGCTATAATCTATAATAATTTCGACTTATCATGACCATTAGTAAAACAATGTAGGTATATTATCAATATTAGTTCTTATTATTAAAGAATTTAGATATGCTAGGCTAGCAGTATAAACCAATTAGTGACCATGTAATCATAACTATCAATCATAATTTTAAAAAAAGTACTCAAAATATTTTGGCAAAGTATATAAGGGTCAAGGGGTCTTATAACCTTATAGGTTTGTTGCATGCTCTTACTTAACTTACTTTTTAGTAATACATATATGTATATCCGTACTAAGTTATGTGAGTGAGTGGTTTAATCGATTATCGTATCAAGGATTTATGTCGTTAAAAAGCGTTTTATAAAAAATTATTTTTGAAGAAAAATTGCTTTTAAAATTTTCATTACAATCTATATACTAATAGCTATAGATTGTAATATTTGCGTAGTAGTAGGTACATAAGTAAACGGGTGCAAAATTTTGCAAAATAGGACATTTCCTTTTACATACTTCTAGAACAAGAAATGCGACACGGAAATTAATTCCGACAATTAATTCCCTATGTAAATTTTAGAATTTGTGGTTTTTAGTATGTATATGTACGAGTAGTACCTATACGATTATTATAACATTGTAAGTTAAGTACTCTATTCTAATATTATTAGCATGGTGGTAGGTATCCTACTAATAAGTACGAGTAGTACTTAAGTATATGAATATAAAATATGTATAAGACTCGCGCATTATGAGCTTATATAGTGTTTAGTTTACTTATTAATACAAGTTATAAGCCTCTAACTGGCACTAAATTAAATTAGTTTGGGAAATTTATCAAGGTACTTACTTTAATTTAATTTCATGGGGTATTTCTACATGGTTATAAAACTCATTAAAAATTAGCAGCAAGTATACATAAGTAGTATAAAGAAAAATATGTAAGTTCACCTTTATTATATGAATATGGTGCTGAATTTGAAATACAAGCAGAATAAAATACAACAGATTACAAAATGTCTTGGTGTATAAAAATATCATAATCGTGGTCATATATTTTCAATTTAGATAGTTTTGGTTCCTTTTAAGCTTGGTTTGGTTTTTAAAAAAAACTTTGAAAAAAATTTGAAAAAAATTGATTTTTTCCAAATCTATAAGAACCTAAATTAGAAATCCGTTTATTCATTTTAAAGTTTTTAATCTTAGGCTACTGGAGTATTTATATTTATATGCAATTTTGTCTTAAGGATGCGTGGTCTATTGTAGTTTTGGATAAGGTTTATTAAAGTTTAGATAGTCGTTTCAATTTGGTAAAAGGAAATTATCTTAATTTGATCTAGAAAAAATGATATAACTATTTATTATTCATGGTAAAAAAAACATTCAAAACTATAATCTAAAACAATCAATCTAAAACAAAATTGCTCTAGTACAATAGATAGGTACTACTGTGCAATTACAAACAAATTAGAAATAGTCAGTTTTTAAATTACGTAATTACTTGTTTATTTTATGAGTATGAAAATATTCAATTTTATTGCCCATATTTATTTGTACTCGTATTACGAAAAAATAGGACCAGGGTGTTTTGTATTTGGCTCATTTTGAGTCTGTAAAGTTTGGACTTCACTAAATTAACGAAGTCATTGGATTATTGCGAGTACTCGTAGTAGTACCAACACCAACTAGTGGTACAATACATACCCCCAAAACCTAATTTTCAAGACAGATTTATTTACTTACTTTTTTCTAAAACAATTTATTTTCTGTGACATTTTAGGTGGTAGGTGGGAATTAAGATCCCACATTTTGGACATGTGAAAAGGTGCTGGAGAATTTGTGGAGAGTTCGATAGTTTCGATCCTGGTAGTAGTGTTTGAGGTGGCACAAAGGCGGTAATTTTGAGCGAGGAAAATGTTTTCCATGGACCGGTTGAGTTTGAGGATTTTGGTTATAGGCCTCACACTTTTGGTCAGTGGAGCATATGGCCGATACTTATGTCCTCAGAATTTGGCCCCTTGTTCCTGTCAGAGCAAGCAAAAAGGCCTGATGGTCCTCTGCGAAAATACGAACAAGGAGACGATAGAGAGGAGCCTGAAACCCCTCAAAGAACACCCAAACACAATCATCTCCTACCTCACTTTGCGGCAAAACAACATGCCCCATCTTCCCAATTTCATCTTTTTGGGTAAAAAAATCTATATATCCATACATAAGTACCCTACTTAATGCAAATTTTTCAGATTTCTATTTATTCCTACCTTCATTAATGCCAATAAAAAACGATATCCTCTCATTTTAAACTGGAAAACTTTAATTGTTTATTTGAGACTTTTAAAAACTTTACCAATTTCAGTAAAATCGAAAATGATATTTTTGTTTAATATCTTTAGTTTGAAACTAGAGCTTTGAATTTAAATCGTCAAAAGGGTTTTTATATTTTGCATAATTATTTAAATTTATAATACAGTAAACAGTAGTACAATATTTTTAAATGTTGACTTTTTGGCGATTGTCAGGACTATTAGATGTTATTATTATTATTTATTATAATTACAAGAATAACAATTTCTTTGACATACCTTTTATGCCTTTGTAATCGCATGAATCGTAACTATACTCGTTTATACTTTTTTTACGTGAAATATAAATATTTACATTCATTAAGAGCCTACACAAATTATATTTTACATTTGGTATATTTAGGGTAGGTAACTATTATTACTACATATATTTATACTTTATTATTATGGCACATACCTTTTACTAGGTAGAGTGCTCGTATTAACTTTTTTTTGAGTTTTTTTGAGACTATTTTACTAACTAAAACCTACCTACTTTGTACTTTTGGTCCTTTTAATTTAGCTATTCTGTCTCTGTCTGTTTATAGGCCTTGATATCAGGCATCTTTTGATCACAAAGACGAATTTGATACTTTTGGATCCAAATTCTCTCTCGGCTCTCGCAGATAAACTCGGGGTTTTAGACATGTCGACAAATCGACTGAATTCGATACCTACAAAAGCTCTCTCACAGCTCAGATCTACCAGAACTCTGTATCTATCTCACAACAACATCAGCTCCATCCCAGAAGCTGCCTTTGATGGTAAGTTTTCTCTGAATTTGAATTTTAAAAGCCAAAATGGTACTTATCTGTACTTTACTCATACATATGCACGTTAATAAAGATTTAAAAATGGTTTATAAAACTATGACTATACTAAATGATACGGATACGGAATGGATATATGTATAGTGGAAAATTTTAAAATTTTGCTTTAATACAATATCCCCCAAGATCTTTAGATGTGATGTGATCTTTAAAGGATTTTAAAAAATTGACTCTTTACTTGATAAAATGAGATTCAATTGAAATACTGAAAAATCAATAGTACTGATTTTAAAAACAGAGTCAATCCTTTGAAAATTTTATGGGAATCGATCAATAAAAGATCAAACCTGGTCAAAATCCAAATCTCAAAAAAATGCTGGCTATAAATAATTATACGATCTATTATCTTTCTACTATAGTAGGACACTTACGATTAGTTATAGATATTTGCTCTACTAATATTTTTATGATTTTGATAGAGCAAGTACTAACTGCACAGTATTATGTAACATGAAATCTAAACATGAAATCTAAACATCCATGCTTTTCGTATTGAAGTAATTAGTAGATCTTTTTATGCCCCTAATTTGACTTTGGATATTTATCCAGAATGTAAATAGGTGTAAACGGAATAGTTGGGTAAATATTTATTCTGGATAATTTGGCTAATTTCAGGCATGAGAGAACTGAGCAGTCTCTTTCTATATGCAAATATCATCTCTAAAATCGATCAGAATGCATTCAAAGGGATTGAAAAGTAAGTATGAAATTTATGAATACCTAACCTACCTATGTATGTACTTGTAGTTAAAAATAGCTTGAGGTCTTATGTAGAGCAAGTGAAGTTGACAGTAGGTCGGTAGTTGACTAATACTACACTAATAGTATGACACTAACTACAGTATAATAGGAACCTGAATAAGAAAGAAAGAAAGTAAGTAAGTAAAGTAATCCTACAATTTGGAGAATTGATTTCTAGATTGAATAACCTAGATTATAATAATACCTACCATTGCAATGTAATAAGTACCCCTACTCGGATTAATTTGATTTCTGAATTTTCTCAGAACATTCGCAAGTCAATACCTAATAGAATTTATACTTTGATATACTTAATACCCATTAGAATTACAAGCTTTTACTAGTAGGTAATACAAGTAAACATTACAGTTTGATCGAAAAATATCTTTTACTTTAATTTAGGTACTTTTTTTCTAATTTTGAAATTATTCTTAAATTATAAATTATAAAATAGGTTTATAAATTTTCTAATGATAATTAGAGTAGTTTATGACTAGGTAGGTAGTTTCTATTCTGTACGCAATAATTAGGTTTTGATATTTAAGTTGGGATTTTTTTTATGAAAAGCTCCGTATAAGTGTGTAAATATAATATGGACTATAATTTTGTATTTTCTTTAGAGAACTTGTTAGGCTGAATATTGGTGGAAATCGTTTGACTTCAATACCTATCAAGGCACTGTCGAGACTCCCCAACTTGATCAACTTGGAAATTCAAGAGAATGAAATTAGTTCTATTAAGGAATCCGACTTTTCTGGTTCGGTTCTTTTTAAATTACATTACATTTTATTTTATTTCTTATTATTTTACGTACTATACACCAATCAAAATAAGTACCTACCTACTAGAGATTGGTGTACTTGTACTAGTACTATAGATCTACTAGTATAAACATCTGCCGACCGACCCTGGAGAACCTTTTGTTTTATTTTCTACGATAATACAAAATGACTTGAACTTTATCTTATTATCAAGTATTTTCTTTTATTTTCTCACATATTTATCCTTAGTCCCATATATTTTGGCAGTACTACATTTGTAATATACTTTATATTGGGAATTTGAAGGTCTTGGCAAATTGGATAGTCTCAAGTTGGCTCATAATAAGATCAAGGAATTGGAGCCGTATGTTTTCAGAAATCTGCCTCGTCTCAGCACACTTGATCTGGACTACAATATGATCAATAGGATTGACATCAGAGCATTCAGTGGTCTCGAAGGTACCCAAAAATTTATTTTACTTTTTCTAGAAAAAAAAAGTTTTTAAAAAACTAAACACGAAAATACTTGGAAAGTCTTTCTTATTACAATCTATACTAGAAACTTAAACAAGTATTATTTTATTCAAATTCTACCCATGTACAGACTGGTAGTTAAAATAATGAGGAAATCCGAGATTATCACAATATAATTATGCTTAGAATTACAAATTTTTGCTTAAATGGCAAAACCAACACGTTTTATCTATATGAGAAAATGAATTCAGAATTTCTGTTCTTAAATTATTCAAATTTTACTTAATACTACCAATATTACCATTTTCGTGCTTTTTCGCTATTCAATTTTCTATGATTTTAACCAAGACTTTGAGAAATAGCTGAAATACTGGTTAATACTTATTCTAATAAAAGGTGTTGCATGCACATTTGAATTTAATCTTACCTACAAATTTGTTATTGGCCCATTACACAGAGGAAATTGCTACTAATAGGATACGTATAGCAATAAATATTTAAAGAAAAATAGGCTTTGAAATTGTATGTAAATTGATATTTTTTTTCAATAGAGTGACTTTCGTGTGACAAATGACAAAGCAAATCAATAATTTAATTAAATACTTTATACCTCTAACCTCACTTAACATTAAGTATACATACTACCTAATATAAATCTTCAATTCTAAGATTATATTGTATAAATACTTTGTACTTCTCGTAATACTCTATATTTAAAATATTTCTAGATATTATACATACATTACTTTAAAATTATAATGCTTAATTTTAATGAATTTTGGTCTGTTTTATTTTATTTTAACCATTTTAAAATCTGAGCATAACTAATCCCAAGAACTTGAATATCTTCAAAAGTCAACAGATTCATCATATTAATACTAATGAACATGTCGGCATATAATGTGGCCATAATTAATTAATGTCTAATTCCAATTCTTATCGGTTTGCGATAATGATATCGATATCGATATCGATATTGTTTTTTAATAAAAGTATTATCCAAGTTTGTAGTCCTTACCTACATGATATGTGTGTATGCGTAATGGTTGTGTATAAAGAAAGGATTTCTTTGAAGTTTGTGATCGGTCTGCTCGTTAGTTCTGTTTTTGTGAGAAAAAAGAGAAAGAACTATCGTTTGTGAAATAGTTCACTTGTATTTACAAGTATATTATTTTGTAAACCTAAGGCTATTTCAGGCAAATCAAATCAATTGACATGACTCTTTTTTTCTGCTCATTTACCCTTTGTAGAGAAGCTCGAGTGGTTAAAATTGGGAAACAACAATGCCAGAGATATTCCATCCGAATCCCTGAGAGGAATGCACAGACTCAGAGAATTTAATTTTAAAGCAAACAATGTGAGTGAACTGAAGGAAGACTCGTTCGAAGGATTTGGAAGCACACTCAGATTCCTATACATGGAAAACAACAGGTATGTAACTTCTATGTACAAAATACACACAAAAAAACCCAAACACCATTATTTTTAGCATTTTTACCATAAATCTAATAAAATAAAATAAAGGAAACCAGACTACCCTACCAACTACCTATGTAATTTGCTCATTCACCTTATACTTATACTAGTCTAGTTTTTATACTAGTGTAAGTAGGGTACTAAAACCACAAAGTTATACGAGTAGAGTTTACAATTACAGTAGGATACTATAGTACTAGTAGTTAGTAGGTATACAAATATGCTAGTACTAGAACAGAATATGAAGAGGCAGTAAAGAATTCCTTTTAAAAACAAATTGTTGTTTTTCAAACAATAATCAATCTTTTTCTATTCTTAAAACACAAAACCATTTTTCTTTTGGTAAGAAAACATAAAATTATGATATATACCTATCTGTAGGTATGCATGGCACGAAAGTCAATACTCAATGCAAAGGGGAAATAAGCATGACAAATAACTGGGAATATAAAATCGATATAAGGAAAAAAATTCACCTCTATTTACCTCTATACTCGTACACCATATCTCCTGATATGTTTATAAATTATTAATATCAATATCTGTACGAGCTGACTTTCTTTTTCTCACATCTTTTATGTGTATTTATATTATACTAACTAATACATAGTCTCTAGTAACGAGTATCTGTAAGAGATTCAAACATACCCCCCTATGATATTTTAAATTAATTCCAATCGATTTTTTAAAATTCTTATCCATGAACTCGGATAGTAAGATTCCGATATTTTTAGCCCAGATGAAAGAATTTTTTTTAATCCGTCAAAATCCTATACTACAAACACAAACTAAATCTAAGTATGAAAACTATGTTCTTTCTATTGATAGTGGTTGTACTAACTTCACTAATTATGAGAATATAAACAGATACTTACCTAGTTAACTACAACGAGTAATACGTATAAATAAATGAATGATTTCATTAATGAAGCTGGCTGGTTACTAAAATATTCTTGCATGATTTGAATTTGACATTTTTCAAAATAAATAAATACCTTTATTCAGTTTGAATTTATGCTGAGATAAACTCACATTTTAATGTAAAAATCTGGTGAAAGTTTTTAGATTAATTTTCATGTATCGTAATTTTAGTAGTACACCAGCAGTTATAGGATGCTCTATGTATATTCTACTAATTTGTACATTTAAATGTAGGTGTAGGTTGAAGACACGTAGTTAACAGTGTAAATATACTATATATATGTAGTAGGAGGAGGAGAAGGTAATAGGTACAAGTAACTAACGTAAGTGTAAAAGATTTGGAAATTAATAAAAAAAATTCTCTGGCAAACTAAGGATATGAAAGACCCTGTCTATGAGTTTCCTTTTCTCTAAAATAAGATCATACATTTTTTTATTCTCTGAAGGATCGACCAGCTTCCCATGTCAGTGTTCTCTGATATGCATTCTCTGGAAATACTTTCCCTGAGTAACAACAGCATCAAACACTTACCACAAGAAGCTTTCCAGCCCATTATCGAGACTGTGACTGTCATCGATATACACGGTAAGCATCACAATAAAATATAATACTCGTATATACAAACCCCGTCAAACTCAAAACCTATCCAGTGCAACCTAGATATTTCTAGCAACTCTTATCTGTAAGACATATGTACATAAGTAATACAAATACATATCCGTAGTATGCTACTAGGTATATGACAAGTTTTGAAAGCTGTTTAAAATTTTATGTTTTAATTCATTTTATGCTCAATCAAAATGTTTTTATTCCCTCGCCCAACATGGCCTTTGTAATGCTTTTCAATGGATCAAATGAGCTTTAATAGCTCATAATTTGATAGAAATCTCGAGCTTAGCTCTGAAACTGTCCAAAAACCTCTTCGGTACATACATATATATATAAATCTATATAACGAAGCAACTATTTGAAGTGGGTGGCAAGCTTGGCGGAATGGCTTAATGCTCAGACTTAAAAATCTAAAGCATTATACGCAAACCATTCATATTG
>JAQIXA010003819.1:0-12955 GCA_034699045.1 Nanhermannia cf. coronata Gr-Ori-00579 | reverse complement strand
ATTTCCATTAGTTACCAAAAATTTTGAACTTTGAAAAAAATCATTTCAACTAGACTGGTTTTTCAATTAACTTCGTCAATTATTTTTTAAAGTATGCATCAGTAGGTATACGGAGTACGGAGTAGTATAATAAGTACCCTACCTAATAATTAACTAATTAATTATTAATAACATCATACGTAGATACTTACATACTTACATTTTTAGGTTTTTTGAGCCCTAAAAATACAAAGTATAGCTTTTACTTTATAAATATAAATAACTAGTAGATATGTAATTCAAGAGAAATTGACAAAGTTGACTCCCAGTTACCAGTTTCGAGAAGTACTAGCTAGCGAAGCATGAGTATAAGACATATGTATTAGATTTAGATTAGTAAGTTTAAGTAGCGGTACTACTACTCATACTGATACTGATAGGAGTAAATTAATTTTTTCCTATCCATGCATTAACAGAAATTTACATATGAAAATAATAATACAATGTTCAAATATACATAAATCTCATTTGTATATTGCGATTAAGAAAAATTCGATGAGTCGAGACTAGACTAGACTATATAGATAAATGATAAAAGTTAAAAGTCAGTTAATAAAATTTACTAAATCATTGCTAAATATTTATCAAATCAAAATATTCATATCTTTTTACTTATCCTCGGTCGGTAGAAGCGAATTAAGTATAGGTAGGTATACATTAACTATTAAGTATGTAGTACAATATTATATCAGTAACTATTTCACATTGTATGTACTTAACTGTATGTTAGTTTATTAGTTTGTTAAATTCACAACCACTACTCCTAAGCTATTAACGTAATCGCGGAAAAATGTAATGGCACAGTTGATCTTAATTTTTTTTGAAATTGTTATCGGAAAACTGGTTTTTTGGACAATTCGTCGGATTAAAGGAATTAAAAATCTATTAATTAATTAAAATTTTTAATGAATTTTCCTTTTAATAATTAATTGTTACAGAATACTATATTTAAGTCGCTTGCACCCTAACTTTTAAACTAGTTAGGTACTTGTATGCTATATACCTATCTGTAAATATTTATCTATTACATATTTAAGTAATTTAAATACCTTATAACTTATGTCTTAAGTTTTAACCTAAAGTAAATATAGTGAAATAATTAGTAAAATATTTAAATGTGTATCATGCAATCAAAACTCTTTGGCCTTCGGACTTTGCATGCGATACCTATCTAACTAATTTATGTCATAGACTTTAGCCGAAGCTACAAACTGAAAAAATTACTCTACCAAAATACTTGTAGAATACATATAGGGTTGGCGATAGGTTACGAGTATAGTATAGTAGGGTATAGCAGTTTTGTGACTTGTACACTACCTATAAAGTATCTTACTAAATTATAATAATCACAATCACATACCATTTATTGGACTTGTACTAAAGATGCTAAAAAATATATATTTAAATATGGTTAAATAGTAGGATACAAAAATTTTAATTCATTTCCATTTCCATTCATGCTTAATCATTATCATTAACCATATATCTGTTTTTTACATAAATATAACTGAAAGAAAGATATGACTTATCTTTGAGTCTAAAATTAAATATAAGTACCTACATAATTAGAATTGACAATTTTCTTATATAATAAGAGAATAGCCTACTATTTAGTATTGTCTCACACTGTGTATGAACATTAGAGTTATCAAAGCATTTTATTTCCGAAACCATTCCGTGGCTACTTTCATTTAAAAAAGTAATCTCTCGGAAAATCTTCAAATCTCTTGAAATGCCCTCATGACTCCTTTTTTATTCACTTTTTTGTACCGGTATACTGCTTTTCAAGATGTAATTCGAAACAACTTCATCATCATGTCAAACAATTAATGCATTTATATACGATAATAACTATAATGTTCTTGATCTCTTGGCCATTGACCATATACTATATAAAAAGCATTATAATCATTGGTATAGAGCCAAATGCTTGAAAATTTCCTTCAAAAAAGTTATTCTATCTCTATAATATAATCTTAACAAGGATTTAATAGCATCAGAAATGAATGTCTTTGAAATATGTTTAACTTGAGCGAGACTATTCCACCTTGATAATACCAATACCATATCTCTTTATTAGTATCAACACTATTAACTATGCACATTACTCTAGACCCAAATTGTACTAATAGACATTAGGCGTATCATTATTAGCTAGTAACTCGACTCGAGTAAGATAAAACATAATCTACAAAATACCTAGATACTACTAACAATCTATATATCAGCAGTATTCAATGTACTATGTATGTGGTTGGTAGTTGGTACCTACCTTACATATTACTTTACTATGTAGGTACCTAATTCAAACGATATAAAGCCTTCTATGCCGTGGGATCCTCAAGGTGAACTTCAATAATAAGCACTAGTCAATGAAAAAACTACAATAGAATGAAATTACTAGTAGTTAGAGTTAGTACCTACTTAAAATCTAAAATGAAATATTTTTTTTTCAAATGGTACATTTACAAAGCTTCCAAGCCTTTTCCTGACTCAGAATCAAGAGAGATTCTCAGCTGAGTAAATCCTCAAGATCAAAGCTCAAAATTTGCCGAGGAAAATAACTTAAGTGAAATAATTTTTGCAATTTTTTTTTATACATATCAGTACAATACTATAAATATGTAATAGTTCCTGAAATAAAACTTCCTCAACTTTCCAACTGAAAGCATCCTTTTTTACGGAAATTTTTGAACTTTAAATCTAGATTAATTTCATAAATCTGGGTGTGCACTTTGTTTATAGCCAGTAGTACGAGTAGTCAGTGTTTAAAGTTTTAGAATATTTGTTTACACAATTTATTTGTTGATTTCAATTGTTTTGTGCCCTTGTTTTTCTAATTGTCCATGGCCCTCTAATCTATTCTATATCTTATATGTATCAGTATCAGTTGGTAAAAAATTCAAATTGCATGATTCCTTTGAGTTTGGGAAATCCTAAAATAGAAATAATTGTACATACATAATAATATGTACGTAATGTAGTAATAGACAGCGACAGAGTCATAGACTGTATGTTTTGGTTGTCTACCATTTAAATTGGCAATCTAACCGGCAATATAAAATCTATATCTGTACATGTGTAACTCAGATATTCAGTATCAAGTGCCAAAAGGACTATTCATCCTATGAGACTGACTCTGAACTTACTATATTACTGTAGTAAATACTTATTAACAATTTTATAAAATCTAAAATAAAAAAACAAGCAAGTGAAATAAGTAGGTAGCTATACATATTATTATTACCTAACATATCAGAGTCTCAAATCTCAAGTTAAGTTAAATATCCTCTATCATAATCTATTTGCATCCTCCCCGAAGTTGCAAAAAAGAGACCGATAATAAAATTTCTACTATTACTTTACTTATGTATTGAAATATACAAGTAAGTTAGTAGTAAGTACCTAAGTAGAGTTTTAGAATATTATTTTATGTTTTATTGGTGGTGGTGGTGTACAAGTTGTACAAGCGCAAAGGAAGAAAATCGACCAGTTCCAGAATTTCCTACGAAAACCCTTTAGTTCCATAAAATATTCTGCCATACTAGGGTAGAAAAGCCGATTTCTACTTGAAATATTTTACTTTTTAAGTTTTTTTTAAGTTTAATACCCAAGTTAATTAACACAAGAGTTAAGTGGAACTCAAATATAATTTAACCCTTTAAATATTTATGTTCAAAAGTCATTGAAAACATGAGTGAGACCGCTGGAGAGTCAAGTCTGGCTTTGATGTTTACTGCAGCATCAACTGCTGTGGCTTTGGTCTACTATTATGTATCCTCTGTGTCTCAGGTTAGCAAAAACTAACTTTAACTAAAGTGCATTGAATTTTTGGCCCATTCTGACCGTCATTTCTATCCGCCTCGGTTAAAGTTAATAAGAAAATTCAAACCATTTCCTTCATTTAAGATTAGATAGGTACATACCTATATAAATGTAAATACTTAATTGTACCTATTAAAATTTAAAATTATAACAAAATTTTCGCTTTATACACACTATAAAGGTCGTAAAATGAAATAACTTTCAACCAAATAAATCAGTAGACATAAGATCAGAATTCATAAAAGGTTCTGTATGATTTAAATGATATAGGTACTAGGTTTAGGTACCTACATTTAAAATTTAAAAATAATTTCTGAATAATTTCTGAATATAAATATTAAAAATCGATTAAATTGGGAGTTAGTTTACAATTCATCAAATATTTACGAATTCTAAGAAAGCTTGGAATTTAGCCAAGCTCATAAGACTAATGCTAGCCTAAGCACTTAATTTTATTTTAATTCATTTAATAAAAATTTTACGGTAATACATTATAGGAACGGTAGTTTCCTATTTATAATTTATAAAATATACGAGTAGGTACCTATTATAAATTCCTTAATTATTCATAAATAAATTATTGAAAAGGCCTTTAAATGATTTCCTCTATTTCTCCGATAAACTACGATGTTCATCGGAGACTAGTAATTTTCAATTATATGTAGGGTACTTAACGAAACGACCTACTCTTATATTATGATTATGATATAATAATGTATCCATATCCATATTTATATTTATACTGTATTAATACTTGATTTTGCAAAAAAGTAAATTATCTGTGCAATCAATATAAAGTAGGTATATTTTATTAGCAAAAAAACTTTTAACTATGTACATAATGCAAAAATAACTAATATATGGATAATTTTCTCTCTTTTTCCCTCAATTGTAGAAACCCAAAGTACATACAAGTAATTCTCGGATGCTAAAATTTCTTAATTCTCATGTGCGAACTATTCAAGACAAATTTTATCCTTCTTGGTAAGTAAAAAAGCAATAAAAGATAAAATAAAAAAGTAATTCATAGTAAAAAATATAAGAAGTATCTAGTTGGGAAATAAAATTTTTAAGTAGGTACTTTACATATTCATAACTATCTATCTTGATGAAATAATAATTGGATTAATTGGCATTTTTATAGGTATATGTGGGAAGGGAGGCTACAAAGGTATTTTTATTTATTTTGTATCATACTTTTTCAGTTTACATAACATATGTACTAGGTATATTAATGTTATTCCAGTGTCAGTATAGAGAATTCTATACAGGCAGTTCTTGTATTTAAGGTTAAAAATAACTTTATCAATTTTTTTCTATAAAAAGTATGCTCGGACTTGCTCTCAGACTTTCAGACTCAGCCAAAATGCCATATGAAAGAGTAAGACTTAACTATCTAATTTTACAAAATGTTCCATATTATTTAATATACAAGTAAACTTAAACTTGATTTTCTTTCAGGTGATCTTAAAGCTATCAGATGGAGGGCAATTGGGCCTTGATATACTTCATCCACAACAAGCTCAAGAGTAATAAATATGACACAAATAGTTTAATATCTGTAATGAAATCAACTATGAATTAAACTCTTTTAATATTTTAATTTATTTTCCAGGAAAAAGCTACTGATTTTAATTTTTCCTGGTACATATTCATAAAAACATTCGAGGTATAAAAAATAAAAAAATATTCTTTTTCTAGGTATGACCAGCTCTAGCAGAACATCTTACATAAAAACAATTTCTTTAAGTTTAGTCAACTCAGGGGCAACAACAATCATTGTGAGTAAAAATGAATTTCAATTTGAGAAAATGCGAATTTTTTTAGAAATATGCAATACCTACTTAATTTCTCTTTCATTAGGTTAATAATAGAGGGTTAGGCGGAGTTCCATTAACTGTAATTTGTTTATACTAAAAAAATTGAATTCCCTACTAGTAAACAACTATCCAATAATGGCATTTTT
The DNA here is from genome assembly GCA_034699045.1 of Nanhermannia cf. coronata Gr-Ori-00579. Classification (NCBI taxonomy): domain Eukaryota; kingdom Metazoa; phylum Arthropoda; class Arachnida; order Sarcoptiformes; family Nanhermanniidae; genus Nanhermannia; species Nanhermannia cf. coronata Gr-Ori-00579. Next base: position 7,125 of record JAQIXA010003819.1, on the reverse strand, counting down.
TCCTTCCAGACACCGAGAACTTACTGCGCCATAATTCCAGATGGTGAGAAACTTATAGTTAGTTTATAATTTCTTAATAGAACTTAATTCAATTACTTACTAAATTTATAAAAAAAAGACATTCGTGATGTACTCAATTATGTGAAAACAAATTACCCAAACCAGAAAATATTACCCATTGGAACATCGCTTGGAGGTAATTTAAAGTTGAGACAATTTTGAAAAAAAAATATTATCTTACAATATCATACAAATTGTTTCTACACTAAAATTAATTTTTTTCAATTTAAAAAGGGATGATACTATGCAATTTTTTGAAATGTTATCCTGAAGAGGCAAAGAAAAATTTCATTGCAGCAGTTGTTGTTAGGTTAGAAATCATTATAATTTCAATTAAACTTTGAGATCTATTTTATGTACCTATCTATTTAGAAAACTATGTAAAACATTTTTGTTTCTAATTTCCCAAAATTTTAGTATTTGCTGGTGTGTAAAGGATGGATGTACCTCATTGGAAACTCCATTTGTAAACAAATACATAGTCAACTACGGAATAACTCAAAATCTCAAACACCTGGCAATTAAATATAGAAAGGTCTTGGAAGTCAGAAAATGTTTAGATTTTGACAAAGTCATTGGTAATATGGCTCATATAAAGAGTAAAAGTAGTCCAGAATTATTAAAAATAATTTTTATCATAGGTTGCAGAACCATCAGAGAGTTTGACTCATGCTTCACGGTTCCTCAGTTTGGATTTAAGGACGTTTTGGAATATTATAATTCAGCTACCATAATTAATGACATTCACAAATTTTCAATCCCTGTCATAGGCATTAATGCTGAAGACGACCCTATGCAGCCCGGAGAATCCTTGCCTATAAAACAAGGTTTGAATTTATTGATATAATTACTAATAGCTAATATTCAAAACCATTTATTAACCTATAGCTGAAATGGATGGATCAAATTTGGCAATGATAATAACTGCAAGAGGAGGTACCTATATGTTTACTTTTACTTGTTTACATTTAAATTCACACACTTCATATTTTCATTTTTTAATAATTAGTAAGGTAATTAAAAAATATTAATTGGTTTGAAATTTTTTTAGGTCATTTGGGGTTTGTTGATGGAATCCTGCCTATCAGAAAAAAAGTCTTTTATTTGGAAAGACTGTTAAATGATATCGCATATGCTGTTCGAGTGCATGGAAATGAAATATCTTGTGATAGTTCAAATTTGATTGATTGTGCATGATGACTCTACAATTTAATTTTTATAATGATTACCTGATTTTAATTTTTATCTGATTTTACTTACTGAACATTGAACATCTACTACTAACCATAAGTAGTTAGTAGTACCATAGGTAGTACTTACCTAATAGGTAGCGTATAGTTTCAAAATATTTCAAAATAAAATAATACCTACTACAAGTTGTGATAAAATAATTTTAAAAAATGCAGTGCTAATCTTTAGTGCTAGATAAATAGTTTTGGTATAAACAAAACATTCATAGGTTCCGAAAATATTATTTTATACTGTATTATAATAATTTTACTAGAAATAAACTACTTGATACATTGTAGAAGTTAGTTTAGTTTAAGTACTTTAGTAGTACGAGTATAGGCTCGGATAGGTACATAGTACATAGATAGATACATACTAAATACTACTAACTACTAGAGATGCAATTAAATATGCAAATAAACTATTTTTGTTTTACTATATAAATTCTAAAATAAAATATTTGTAGCGTAAAGAAAAATTTGAGCTAGACTCCTTAATTTAATTTTCAATTTGGTTTAAGCACATGTACAATAGCACTACAAGGTTTGAGTTCAAGTACAATAAATGATGTAAGGATACTGATGAAAGTGATGAATGATGTTCTTATAGAGTTTGATAAGATTCCTATATACCAAGATTAAATACAACATTCGAAGTTAGGACGCCGCAAACTTTTCTATTTGTATGTACTGATAGTGGAAAGGAACATTTAGGTTAGGAGTTAATGCCTAAAAAGATAATAAAAACATTTTATTTCAATATTTTATAATTTGTAAAAATGTCTTTTGTTAATTTTAATTTAATTTAATAAAGTAGGTAATGCTTTATTGGAGTTTAATAAAATACTATTGTTAATAAGTTATACCGTTGCATTACTCTAAATATTAGTTAGCTTATTATTTTTAGATATGCATTGATAGAATTTTAGAAAAAAAAATTCTTAAAAAAATGAGTGAATCACTCACTTGTTAAGTGGTAAGGAATATGGAGTCTATAGATATAAAATATAACTGGAAAAGTGATAAATCCAACACATTAATATATAGGTACCTATAGGTAAGTATATATTTATTTAAGTCAAAGAAAAAATTCATTCATTCAAGAGTTATTTTAGATTAAAGTTAATTATGCTTCTGCTTATGACCTAAAGACAAGCATCGACCATTCCAATAATATAATACATATAGTCTGTCTATCTGTGTCTGTATTGATATCGATAATACCAAAACCTTATACTTCTACCTATAAAAATAAAATAAAATAAATCTGAATTACTTTTATACTAGATGTAGATACATAGTAAAATACCTAACTATTTATAATTATAATTATTATAATTATAATGCCTATAAATAATAGGTGCCTACTTTTTACTTGTATAACTTGTATAACTTACGATTAGTCCCTTGTCCCTACTCGTCACCGTACCGTTTTACTCGTGCTCGTATCGTACTAATAAAGACTAATAATAATAAGCGTACCCTATAGTGCCCTAATACCTTACCCTACTCTATATTATAATTTTTAAGTTTATGATTATCTAATCTTTTTTATCTCTAGATAAGCTCCAATAGGTAATATATACCCTATATAGGAATCCAGTAAACTAAAAGTTTATTTGTTTTAAGTCGAATATTATAGTTAACTATACCTACTACCTACCTAATGCACTGGTCAATAGCATACACTACCCAATTATGCTTAAGAATTTAGGTATTGTACAAGCAAAGTACACTTGTGAAAAGTGTATAATGTAGATAATAAGGTGTATACCTACCTACTCCTATCCTACTTGTACTGAACTGAAACTCCCTAATATCAATTATTTCAATCGTTCGATTTGATAAAAAACAAGATTTAACTAATTTAAATTTATAAAATGAAGAAAAACATTTTATTTTTATGGACACCTTCACTTTTCGTTGCTTCCCTAGCCTACTACTACTTTTTCATAGTTTCAAAAGTAAATTATAAATAATAACATCTAATACCCTACTGATTTGATAAATTAAAATTATGACAATATTTTTAATTTTCCTCATTTTTTTGTATGAACAGAGGCCAAAAATTTATTCAAGTAACAAAACGCTTCTACAATTTCTTATTACACATGTTCATATCCTGAAAGAGAAATTCTATCCAAATATATTCCTATTGAGTGGTAGAAAACAAACAATTCATAGTATTTCATGTAGAGATGATTCAGTTAAAATACCCTATAATAAACGAGAAATATTTAAGCTCAACGATGGTGGACACGTTGCTCTAGATTATATTGATCCAAAGAATCAAAGGTATACCTATTATAAATACCTAACCTATTAATTAACTACTATAACTATAATACCTACCTACTGTATTTTAATGAACAAATTAAATATACAACTTGCAGTGAAATTTAATTTTTTCTTATTTTTACAGCAGTAAAAGATTAATTGTAGTCATATTTCCTGGAATTACATCTTCTAGTCAAACGTCTTATATAAGAAGTTATGTGAAATCAGCATTAAAAGCTGGAGCGAATGTTATTGTGTTCAATAGTAGAGGTTTAGGGGGAATAAAGCTAAATGTAAATTTAAGATTAATTTTTTCTCCATGTTTTAAAAAACAATTAATTTTAATTATTAGACACCTAAACTATTCTCTGCAACTAACTATGAGGATGTGAGAGAAATTTTGAACTATATAAGAAGCAAATATCCTAATGATAAAATATTAGCCATTGGAGCTTCATTGGGAGGTTCATAAAAGTTAAAATATTAGGCAGCACACAATAATTTTCTTTAAAAATATTATCTAACCTATAATAAATAGGTATGATTCTTTGTCAATATTTAATTGCTGAGCCTGAGGAATCTAAAAGAAATTTGGATTCCGCTCTCGTTATTTCTATTACCTGGAATGCTATGAGTGGGACAAAATCTTTAAATGAATTACACCCGGATATAAGGTATTTAGTTTTATTGCAAATTGACAATTGAACTTACAAATTATAAATTGAACTTTTTTAATTTTAAAATATTTTTGTACCTAATTTAATTAGTGGTGATATGGCAAAATCTCTTATTTATATCGTCAACAAGTTAGTACTAGTTTTACAAATACAAATATGTACAAATTACAAATAAAATTTTATATCTGAAATATTATTATTTTAGGAATCGAGAAGTTTTAGAAAAATCAAACAAATGGGATATTTCAAAAGTATTAAGCTCGAAAATTATGACTGAATTTGACAACTCTTTTATGAAAATTCAAGCTGGTTTCACAAACCTCAAAGACTACTATGAGACAGCTAATTTGAAAGGAAAAATTTATAAATTTTCAATTCCAGTAATAGGGCTTACAGCATTGGATGACCGTAAGATAGATATTAAAATTATATTAGATGCATCAATCAAAATACATATAAATATAATAAACTAATACCTACCTAGTATTGAAAAATATTTGAAAATTCTAGCTATGCAAGTCGGAAAAGGTAGCCATATTATAATGAATTAATGATACTACTTCTATTTTAATATATTATAATACTTAAATATTATTAACTCCTAACATGAAATTGCGGTTAATTTAGATTTGCCAATTTCCGAGGCCTTGGAACCGAGCTCAAATCTAGCACTAATCGTAACTGACAGAGGTGGTCACTTAGGGTTTTTGGAAGGATTTTTTAATCGAAATAAGCCATTTCATTATTCAGAAAAGTTTATTCATGACTTTATTCTAGCCTATCGACTTTATGAACTCGAGTACTTGTCAAAAAGTAAATTATAAAATGTAATATAAATATAACTAATACCTAATAATAATAGGAAATAGAAATTGTAAAAGATAATTTTACTCACTTATTTTTATAAAAATCTGCAATTGAATATTGAATTAAACAGCAGCTTGTTGTTCGTCACCACTTCTTAATGAATAATGGCTTTCATTTCCCATATTATTATGATGATCTGATTTATTTGATGGTAAACTTGCAAGATTTAATTTTTTGGATCTCTCTTCTATTAGTCCATAAGCAAAATGATTAAGCTAATTAGAAAAAGAAGAGATATTTTTATAAATCATATACATATGAGAAAATATTTAACAATTCAAATTAAAACATTACCAAAAATCCTGCTGGAATTGCCATTCCTTGAATTCTATATAGTGAATCTGAACAATTTGTATATTCATTTAAGTTATGTAGAGAAGAAATTGTACATTTTCCTATTTGACCAGTGTGACTCATCAAAGGACCTTGTGCAATATCGACAAAATTCCCGATCTTATAAACACAAACCGAATTATTCGATGAATATTCAGCAATATGAGGAATTTGTTCTATTTTGTATTTATTGTTTTCAAACATTTTAAGTGCTAACTCGATGTCAATTTCCAATCTTTCAAAATTTAATCTTTCTCTCGATAATTTCATCATTTCTGCACTCAATAGTCTCGTTTCATCCTATAGAAAAAAATATAGAAATTAAAATTATAAGAACTCGTTTGTAAAATTTCAGAAATTACCGGTTTTGGTTTCCAATTATTGACTTTTAAGTCAGCATCATAAACAAAACTTCCACTTTCAACTAAAGAAACCATTAAAGTATTACTTAAAACTTAAATTCAATTTAAAAAAATAACAATAATACATACCTTCAGTATGCGGGAAACTATGAAGCTCAATATAAATATGATCTTTAAATGCACGTTCGAGAACACATCCTAACATGAATGAACAACTTCTCCAGAATACATTGTTAACCTTTATATAAAAGAACAAATTAAATCCGATTAAAATCCAATCATTACAGTAAAAATGTCATGCACCTCACCTCATGAAGGTCTTCATCTTTTAATTTCATATGCAATAGTCTTAGTTTTCCATTTTCTTCAAGTGGTCTATGCATGTCCCATAATTGGCCATTGATTTCAGCAATAATACTTCTATCAGTCAAAAATTCTGCCATATCTATAAAAAAAGAATTACAATACTTGATTGATTTCCACTTTAAAACTTTGTCGTAATTTTAAAAGATAAAAATGACTTACGTCTTGCACAGTCATAGGGCGTTGAAATATTTTTATTCATAAGTAAATTTTGATTTTCTGGTTGACCCTCATATTCAATTTCTAATTTTTCAATTCGACCAACTGACCTGAATTGCTTCTCCTTTTCTTTATTGAATAGTAAAGTTCTCTTCGATTGCTCATCTCGATTGTTTATTGAAGGGATAGGTATAAACTGTGGATTCTGGTTGTCTCGGACAAGATGACCATATAATTCCTCTTGTAATTTTGGAATCTCTCCAGGCACTAATTTAAAAAAATCAAATAAAAGATAACTCTAATCATAAGTGGTCACTGAATATGGGCATGCATGCATGAATAATCTTACTTGGTCCTTTGACAGAATGAACATTAAACCAACCTATTGAATAAAAATTAGGTAAATTAAATAATTGTATTACTGATTACTGATTACGATTACTACTGATACTAAATTATTAATAATAATAATGAATGTGTCGAAAAAGAATAAAGAAATAGAAATGGTACTTACGTTTTGAAACCAAGTTAAAGTAGTTGCACTGATTCAAAAGACAACGTCCCAAATTTTTTGACATTTTAAAAAATTTTAATTATCTTAAAATTAATTTTAATTAACTAGTATAGTAGAAAAGAAAAAGAAAGATCATCAGAACCAGAACAGAACAGCAGAACAGAAAGTTTATTTTTATTTTATTTTATTTTTATTTTTTGTTTTTGATTTACCAGTGCATTTTTATCCGAGATTGAAGATATCCGCGATTCCGGATTTTTGGGCTATTATAGACCATTTTTTAA
>JAQIXA010003818.1:0-12958 GCA_034699045.1 Nanhermannia cf. coronata Gr-Ori-00579 | reverse complement strand
GTCAGTCCCCGTCTATTTTATGACGAGATTTAATGAAAAATTATGCATTTTCGTAATCTTACAAGGGATTTACAAGTCGAATTTATTTTCTTTTACCAGTCCCATGATGCATAAATAAGAATACTATATTGTCAGAAATCTTCGTGTAAAAATATAGGTAGTGGTATTGTAGTTCCTACTTCATATGGCCAGTATCTAGTAATACTGATAGTAAAGATAAACAATTTCAATATTATCTAAACAGAATATAGTAGTGATTAGAAGGTAGGATACTTGAATTACTATTTAAATATCAGAGTATCTGAACTAAAAACAAGTCAATTATTGATTTTGATTTTGATTTTGAAAATAGGAAATGACAATTAGTCTTTGACTTTTCATTTCATTACGATTTGAACTAACAGATACCAATAGAACTGCATAATATGACTAAAACACGTGCCTTCGAAACAAAAATTCAGACCTAATAGTTAACTAGCTTTCAAAGGCTTTTACTAATCATAAGGATAAATCCATTCAAGTGCAATATCCGCTCTTTTCAATAGATTTAGTTCAATTAATCAGAAATCAAAAATGTCAAAAACAAGTTTTCTGTAACTTCTGTAACTTTTCTAGTCCTGGTCCTAAGTATTTTTGAAGTTCAATTCTAATTTTCTAATTTCAGCTTAAAATTTGACAAAATTTCAAAGTATCTATCTAATGAATTTTAAAATTGAAAATGTTTTGGACAAATAGAGCATTTGATATTTCCAAAGTTTAGTAGCTAGATAATTCGACATTTTAAGGCTTCATAAATAAAGTATTCACTTTTTTAAATTAGTCAATTTTAAATTTTAGACTGAGGATCTATTTAGCTATCTATATAGCTGATATTTTTAATTCTGTAGAAAAGAGGGGTGAGTTTTAAGTAATAAGTAATAAGTTTCAATTGGCTCTATTTTGATCCCTATCATATCTTTTCCAATTAGTGAGAATGGGGACTTTTTTAAACTCATGGCTAGTATCATACATAGGTAGGAAATGAGTTGAATTCAAGTTTTTTAAAAGCCCAAGTGTAACTATATAGAGTAAGTTAACTGTTCCTTAAATAAAAGTTTAAGTTGAGGCTTAAATGGAGCAGATAAATTTTTCTTAAAGAATCTTCAGAGTACATACATGTTAAATACACCAGCCAGCAGAGAGAGTATATTTATAGGCCAAATATATTTTTATAAGTAAAAAAAAGCTCTCAGAAAAAGTCGCTTAATGTGCGAAAAAGTCAGAGTTGAATTAAGAATATGAGTTTTGGAGCAAAGTCGTTTGTGTCACATCCCGGCTTCTTTATGAATCCGGGTATTTTTGGCCAAAAAAAGAAGCCTCTCTCTCTCACCCTACTACTACTCGTACCATAGCTTTTCCCCATCTTTTTAGCTTAATTTTGAAAAAAAATTTCATTAAAATGAAAAATGTGTCTTTTCAGCAAAAAAAGGGCAGACTAGGAGAGTTTTTCAAAATTTTAAAATTGTCAAAATCAAATTCTCTAATTTGAAATCCTAAAATCCTCAATTTTAACGACTCTATTTAGGATTTTGAATATAAAAGAACTAAAATTTGACTCAAATTTAATTTTTATCTTTGTTTGGTTAGGTTTTTTAAGAAAAATTGGGTTAATTTTATACAGGGGTAAAGTTAAATCAAAAATATAGGGGTAAATTCAACCAAAATAGGGATGATTTTCTTGTTTTAGAGCTAAATAGTGAAGGGATCCCACAAAATTTGCAAAATTCTGAGACATTTCTAAAATTCGAGAGTAAAAAATCTTGAATCTGATGATTTTCCTTGTCTTTTTGAATTTTAGAAAAAACTTTAGTTTAATTTCATCTCTATTTTAGTTGAATTTACCCATATATTTTTGGTCTAACTTTATCCCTGTATGAAATTAAACGAAAAATTTTTATATTAGGTTAGATTAGATTGGGGCTTAACAAAATTTTGGGTTTAATTTCATATATAGGTAAAGTTAGACCAAAAATATAGGGGTAAATTCAACCAAAATAAGGATAAAATTAAATCGGAGCCTTTAGAAAATGACATGGTTCAAATATTTTTGAGAATCTTTTATTTGAATCAATATCTATTTTAAATTTGACATTTTCTATTTCGAATCTAAGACTTTGTTTTTGCTCTATCTAAATTGTCTTAAAGTATAATTTACTCTGTGTAATAACATATATTAATATAAGAATATAAGTAAGGATAGTAAGGGGGGATTTTTTCATAAAATCTCATAAATTCAACTTATCTCCAGGCTCTTATGAGACTCTGGGCACTGCTGGCTTATGATGACAATCATTTCTTTTCGGCGCACTGGAGAAAAATTACATTTTTTTCAACCTTTTTTTTCAACCTTTTTTTGCAAAATTTTGTTCATAAATTTGACTCATTTCCATTCTTAAGTACTTGCTTTTTTTATCCACTTATTTTACTCGAAAAAAGGGGAAATAGATACTATAAATTATAGTCTAAAAACAATTTCTAATAGAAAAAAGATACTTGTATCTCATCTTATCTAATTTTTACAGCACTCATACCTATTAGATTAAAAAATTTTAAAAGTTGCAAGTTTAAAGTCAAAGTTCAGCTAATTCTCAGAAAAATTATTTAAAAATCAATTAAATAGTTACGGTTATTTCACTTTCTATGTGTTATTAATATTAAACCAGTCAAATTTTATGAAAAAATATAGCTCAAAAAAATCTATTTTCAACCCAAAATAATGTGGGAAATATAAGCTCATAATTCATTACCCTTTGAATAATCAAATGACCCTTAAACCAAATTTTTATTCTCTCCTTTATGCCCCGAAAAATCGAGTGGAATCTCCCAACAAAAACCCGAATTATGAACGGGTTAATAATCAGAGCATTATTCCTATAACTCTACTTTTGTAATAGACCTACTGGTAATATGTACATTATACTAGTAGTATGTATGTATGGTAGTAATGTAGAGATAATATGAATGGCCATTCAAGTGGTTGGTCGTTCGTCAAAAACAAATTTTGAGGATTTTTTGAGCGTGTCACCCTTTATTTAAAAGTCCGAAACAAATCTGAATTTTGTGACAATGTTCTAGCTTGTACTACTTCACTAGTAACCCTTATGTATGAATGTACCTAAACAGAGTATAGCCCTTTATTTTGAAATTTTTGGTCTTTTTGATAAAATGATAAATAGCTGATCAAGTAATTAAAATGAGGATTCAACCACTCGAGTTGGAGTTCCCATGTCAAATGAGTCTATAAAATGGAACGAATCGAGTCTATAAATCTACAAAAAAGGACTTTTTAACGACTGGTAATACTTGTACATTGTTCATTATATCTGGGCTTTTGATCGAATAACGAATTGACATCATGAGATAGACATTTTAGCTGATAAAACTTATCTTAAATATCGAAAAGATCTCTTTAGCTTTCAACCCTTTGCATGTTAACCTCATATGAAGGCCCAAAAGACCATTATAATCCGAAGATATCATTTAAATAAAATTCCAAACCGAATTTAAAATTCCACACCGAATTTTAATCAAAAATATTTTTAGTTTCGATTCTTGGAAATGTTATCATAAAAATTTCAAAATAAAATCAGCAAAAATACACAGTTCAAAGGTTAAGATTTGAAAAACTAGTGATAGACCACTAATCGTTAGTATTTTAGTACAATACAAGTACCATCAACGATTACGATTTAAATCTACTTTTGGGAACCCCAAAAAAACTTTTTTTTTATCAAAACTAATCTATTTAAATATAATATTTAATGATGCTATAAAAAAAGTAAATGGATCGATTGAAAAAGTTCAAATGGATCAGATAACCTATCTGTATATGAGCGATCATTTTACAATAAATTCCAAATATGCAGTTTGTAATTTTAAAATGTATCTACTATCAATGGTAATACACATAATTTCCTATTGGTTTTTGATCTAGTTCGTAGATAAAAAAACCTAAATCCCCATTTATTTGAATCTGATACATGAATGATGTGTGAACGTGTGTTTGCATCTCATATATGAAAATCTCATATACATAATATAAGTAGCTGTACTGTATTTGGGATGAGAAATGTTTTTTTAATCCTCTCAAGTGTTATCTTAAGTGGGTCTTTGAGTATCTCAAACAAGGAAATAATAATTTTGAACGTCGTCCACGATGGCCCCTATCTTCTCCATGTATTTTCAAAGAAGAAACTGAGAGAAAAATGGAGAAACTAAAAAGTTAAATGTTTGAGGAGAGCTTAAATAGTCTCGTAAATGTGAAGGATACAATATAAATGTGTACAAGTACCACTACTACTACTACTGCTTGTATAATAGTCCTAAATACATACATAGATACATAGGTATGGTTGAGTATGGTAAAAAGTCATTTCGGAGTTTTTGTGCTCACGATGGTAAATAAAATAAAAGTAAAATGAAAGTATTATTTTAGGTAAGTATTTCTATACATATGTACATACAATCTCTATTTAGTACCCAATGTAAGTATAGGGATATATCGAGAATTCTTTATTCTCATTTTAAAATACGAAATAAGATACACAGACAGTCACTCTTGTATAAAATCACAGATTTTTTATCAAATTTCTAAAAATCACGAATTTTTGTCTAAATTTTTTTCATAAAATGTAATCAGCAGGTAAATTGAAATCGTGGACCAAACTTACTGTATCTCAAAGTTGAGATCAAAATCAAGAAATTTTGTTCAAAAATATTTGGGCAATTCGTTTAGAACTGACCTAAAAGGTCAACTGAAAAGTTTTTCCCTATGCTTATAATGCACTATCAAAGGATGTTAAATCTTTTGATACTAAACTTGGGACATTTTGAACATTTTTTGAGATTTGACGTTTGACAATTGATGATAAAAGACCTAATCAAAAACGCTTTTTAAGACCTGTTCTTCACTAGAAAATGATTATTTGATTTAAATCTAAAATTTCGACCGACATAACTTTATAATCCCCTGGTGAGTACTCGTAGATAAGATTTTTGATTTTGACAAATTTTAATTTGATAACTTACTTGTGAACCTATCTGACATTTTTTAAACTCTAGATAGTGCTAAGTAGGTAGGTATAGTATATGGAGAAATTTTACCCTATTCTCTTCTATAATTTTTTATCATGTACTTTTGAGGCTGTCAACTATTACCTTGTGCAATAACATTGACTAAATGACCCATTTACCCACGGCCTACGACCCATTTATCCAGTGATAAAACAATCCAGTGAATGATTTGAACTCTTAAAACTTTCAAATATTCAGTAATTTCTTACCTAAAAAATCTCCAAAAATTTCAACCAAGTAAACTTGCTAATAAAAAGAGTCGATTTCGATGCAAATCCAAATCACAAAATCTAAAACTTTTTTCTGCAAAGTTGTTCAGTTGTCACAAGTCGAATTGAAACTGCAGGTTCTCAAGTCCCCTGTAAGAAATACAAGAATCTAGGGATCTCATTTTAAGTACTTTTTCGTATTTTTAAAGGTTTTTATAGCATATGTACCATACTTTAAGTACCTACTGTACTGTTTGTCATTGTGACAAAAAAATAACAGATCTTCCGGTAAATGTATTTTCGAGTCGAACAAAACCTGTCAGATTTGGTAAAAAGGATTTATTGATCTCTCTATTCAAATTGTGTGGACTCAGCCAGGTAAATTTCCATATACCTACCTATTTAAGTACATACTACATACTATATGTCTGTACTTACCTTTGCTATATGGTATACATTATGAAGGTAATTGAAATGTTGTAATACTTAGGATCGTACAGAAGGAAAAAAGTCAAGTCCCGTTTTTGAGCCCTAAAAATAGGTCATGAAATAAGAGGGCAGAGATTCTTTCAAGTTACTATTTTAAGCCTTATCTTATACATACGAGTATATAGTGAGGAACATTACATTTTATTTCAGCTTATATTTTCAAGGGTCGAGAAACCCTTGAATTTCTGAAGGTTGCTCTAACTGTCATAAGAAAAATCACTTTTAACGTCTTTCTTATACAAACAATAAGGATACCTATCTTACTTACTCTGAAGTTTGTACATATAGGTATAGGCACTCTTTTATTCATATTTATACCTTTTTTCCTTACAAGTAAAGTGACTTTGTTTCAAAAAATTTAAAATAGATATGTAAGGTAGATACTCTCTAACCATGCTAATTATATACCTTTACCTTAAAATGTCAATGTATAATGTATCAATTTAAAATAAAACTAGAAATAATTTGTAAAAATATCATTTAGGGTATGAACATCACTAAAACATTATTCCTAAAGGATATCTTCGGTTTTAAATGGGCTTTTGGGCCTTTATATGGGGTTTTACATGACAAAAGTTAAGAAGTCGAAGATACCCTTTAAAAAAATTCTTTAGATACTCTATAATATGTAGATTAGGTAAAATTAATAAAAGGATTCGGCTTTTAGGCCTTTGCATGTTTAAACCTTATAAAGGTCAAAATGCTCATTATATAGCCAGAAGATATCCTTTGAAATAGAAAGTAGATTTGAAAAAATTATGAACAATAGACTATTTATTTTATATTGTAGGACATATTATAATTTCGAATACAAGAAATGTTAAAATATACCTACCCAAAGGAGTACTGAAATTCTTCAAATTTTTATGATGTATCACTTTACTTGTTACTATTATACTTATTTCTTATTTCAAATGCCTACCAAGTATGTAATAGGAGGTAAATGTATGTAAGGGCAACGAGGAAGTCATAAAAAATCAAGATAGGTACTCGGTAACTATATGTAGTAGCAAGTATCAGTTAAGGGTAAAAAAAGGATCGATAATAAAGGCGACAAAAATTTGAAATCTTATTTATTTTTACCTACTTTTTACTCAAGTACTTTGTATATACGAGTAGGTTTGAATCAAAGCTCAAAAATACTTGGTTTGGTAATAATATGAATTGTAATGAAAACAATCTAAATTGACCAGTACTTTTTACTTTACTTGAGTCGAAAATTAAAAGTTAAAAAAAAGCTATTTTAGTGCTTGTCAATTTGGACTTGAATCACAGTTAGGCTTTATTTACGAGTATTTTTTAACTTTTTGAGAAAAAAATGTAAATATTTAATTTTAAAACGCACGTTTTGCATTTGTACCTACTCACTACTGACTAACTACTCGTAGATATACATAGATATCCTTCCTAATTTTGATAAGAAATCTGTTCTCTGAAAGTATTTTTTCATATTTTAAAGGATCTATTCAGCTTTCATGCCTTTGCCATGTTTAACCTCATATAAAGGACAGAAAGATACCATTTGCCCTTTACCAATCTAGATTGTTTTTAATTAGGTAGGGTACATATTGAATGTAAAATATCCCAGAGTACTTAAGATTATTAATTTTTAGGTATAAAAAATATTTAAATTAATTTACTGAGAAATAATGTAATGTACCTAAGTAGTTCTTATTTTGATTAAATTAAATATTCAAATCTCGAGGCACCTTTGTAGTACCTTATAGTAGAGAGTATTGTTAGTACTATCTGTAGTTAGTATTCTTAATAGTATTTTGTGGGTTGAAAAATGGTTTTCAAAGGCCAATTACAATAAATAGTAGTGAAAAGGTTGTAGTATAAAAGCCTCTGAATGTTTTCCCCACAATTTATTAGGCCAATTAATTACAGGTTGAAATTCAAAAGTAGTCAAGAGAGAGAGAGACCCTTAAGGTCTTCTCTTCTGACCGCCTTTGATCTCCAATACAAAGATACTGATACATACATACTCGAATACTCAAATACCTTTAGCTTCAGAAATGAAATAAAATAAATCCAAACCCTTCATCTTCCAACGTGGTTTTCTAAACTCAAAATACTCGGCTGGAGATCTTCAGATTTACTCTACAGAACACAAGAAAAGGGTCAATTATTTCAAAAAAATATTTGAAATTTTCAACTAATCTGTATCGAAACTAGTCTAGAATCCATGGGTAAATAACGCCACGATTAGATTCTAAATATGAGTTTGAGATATGCTGTTGAGCTTTATTATGAGTTCAAAATTTTGAATTTTTATTAAAAAGAGTCATCTTTTTCTTATCCTAAGATACCAATACTGATATTACCAATACAAAAATTTGGGTCACTAAAATATACATACAATTTTAATCTATATTGTACTTTACTGTAGTATAGTAAAGTAATGCAATTTCTTTAGTAAAAGTTTGTTTGCTTGTTGAGTCAATTTTACCCAGTTCAAGATCTTGAAATTCGAAAATCTAAGAAAAAATTCTATCCTGCATAGAAAAGTACTTTAGAACCTGAAATTTGAAAAAAATACCACTTTAGTTTATTTTTCAGATACAAAGTACTAAATTTTGATGATTTTTTATTCGTCGGGTGCCCTGGCCCATTAATTCTTAGCAGGTTTCCCAAAATTAACCCTGCCCTTAAGAATACATACACACCAAAAGAGCTCAAGGATTTTCTTAAGGGTAAGTTGGTAAGATTGAAAAAAAAATGTGAAATTCTTTTTAAAAAAACTTGTACTAGTATAAACATGTAGAATTTGAGGTTTAGAAAATACAACTTAAATTAATGAATAGTTCGATAGACAATGGCCTTTAATTATATTTATAGGATCTCAAGTCTAAATTACATACATTGTTCTTATAACTCAAAGATACCTACCTACCTACCTACATTGTATTTTTGACGAATTTTCTCATTTTCATGTACTCAAGTAGGTTTAAATAGAAAATCAAGCTTCAAATTTCAACCTAGTAAATAGATATATGGGTAAAATTTAAGTAGCAGGATCTCTTTTGTTTTAATCCTTTTTATAGATCCTTAATAAAATTCAAAAAAATCTTTAATAAAAATGTTCACTAACTCGTTGTTAGTGTGTTTTAGGAAAAATCGACTTATTAGGAGCTGAAAATACGATTTTTCTGGTTGATTTTTGACTACTTGAAAATTGCCAAAAAATGGTTAAAATTTTTGCTGTTTACGCCTAAATAGGCGGTAATTTAGCTAATTTTTGTAGGTTACTCATTGTTAGTGTGTTTTAAGAAAAATCGACTTATTGGGAGCTGAAAATACAATTTTTCTAAATGAATTATGATAACCAGAAAATTCCAAATTTTGTAAAAAAAAATCGACTAAATAGGTGGTAGAGTATTACAAAATCTTCATGATTATCAAACTAGGTAGGGTACATTTAATTTATCATTTAAATATTTTAAATAAAAACAATTGTCGAGCTTCTGTCAAGTTGAAAGTGCTTTTAGATTTTTTTTATAATTATTTTGCACACATGACTTTAGATTTTGGCTCAAGAAAGTTTATTAACAGTTCTTGTATAATCAGATTTAAACATTTTTTTCCCCAAAAAACCCTCAAGTATAATTCAAGGTAAAATTCGCAAATCATTTCGCAAATTTTTGGTCAGCCTTATTATAATTTTACATCCCTGGCACCTGCTTAGCTTGAGGATAATTTATGGCAAAAAAATCTATGTAGAGAATTAAATTTTTCACTTCAAATTTCGTACTGAATGTACATATTAGTTTTGACCTTATCTCATTCTTTTAAAATGTAGGATTAGTTGCAGTTTTTTAACATGCTGTAAGTAAGCTTTTAAAAATGTGCTTAATCATAATTTCTTAGGTCAGGGAATTCATTTTTGAACATGGTTTTAAAAGATAACATGTTTCATTCTGTTTGGAATTAATTATAAATCTTAACAATGAAAGTACTATACAAATATTTAGTAACAGAAACAATGATAAGGTAAGATACTCTGTACTATGCATTAGATACGCAGTTTTTGTGCAGAAAAGTCTATAAAGTTAGTAGTAAAAAAAGATCAAAATTTTTTGAAATTTTTTTTGCTATAAATTATTTGAAATATTTAGAATTCCAGTCTGATATCAGAGAATCGCTTAATTGTTCAATTACCCATTGGATCCAAAGATAAAGTGTCCAGTTGGACAGGAATTAAGCTAATTAATGGCCATTTCTTAGCAAAAAAAACTTGACTTGATCAAAGTCTGATCTCTCACAAACTTACAAGGTGTATTTACCACCTATAAGAATTTACCTTGAGCATTTTAATGAGGAAAAATGCAATTTTTATCAACTTTATCATTGTAGAATGCAAATATCGTATAAGAACTTTACATGTTTTAGTGGATATCGTACGAGTTTGTTTTTTGAGTAGATTTTTCGAGTAAAATGGTGAAGAAGAGAACAAGATGATTCCAAGTTGTATAGAAAAGAATAGAGGGGAAAATAGATAAATTAGAGAGATTGGATTTTTTGATAGTTAGTTTAGAGTTGGGTAATGGGCCCATAACTCTTTGGGTGGCAGATTAATGACCAGGTCAATGTTGTCGTTTGTCACATAAATATTATGGATTTCGTATTAGAATTAGTATATGACAAGGACTATATTATGCGATTTAAGATTAAAAAAGTGATTCTAAAAAATCACAAAAGTCTTAATTTTTGAGTAAATGAAAACCTAATTTAGGCGAAAGACCTACTAAATAGCTTGAAATAGCAAAATTATTTAGGTCTAATATAATGATTTAAAAACTATTTTTTTCAAAACTTGGTAAATAAGGTCCCTTAAAATACTTTAAGGTATCTAGTGCAGGATCTTTCGATTTATATCTTTAGATTTTTGAACTTAGCACTATCTTGCTTCCCCTTGCTTTTGTCTATTCTATTAAGGGATTTTGAGATATTTTTTCTCTAAATGGGCCATGAACCGTGAGAATGATGATAAGTAATGATCCACAAAGTGGCAATAGAAAATAAGTTGACGGCACTTTTAATTATCCTTTTTACAGATATACGAGTACTTCTACTAGGACCTAAATATAAATATATATTTTCTTTAGGTACTGCTACTATATACTATACCTACAGAAGTAAAGTAAAGTATAGTATATAGGGGTGATTAAAAGGACTTTGTAATTTCTGGAGTAGGTATTTACTTAAATTAAAAGTTCTCATGTTCTTTCTCTCCTTGGGCTAGCCCTAGTTCTATGTATTCAGATTCAGATAGGTATTTTTCATTCTCTATTTTCATTTTCTAAGAATATTTTAAAGTGTAGGGGAAATTGCATAAGGGCCAAGCCTTTTGTCTCAAAGATCACATTAGCCAGAATAATAATACTCGACTACACTACTATGTAAGACCCACAAGAGTAATATTACATGAAAAATACAAGAATTGTCTAAACACTAAAATGTCAAAACATCAAAATATCTATATTAAAATTGTCACTATTGTGTCCTAAAAGTTTAAAAGCTCATGTAGATACTTCACATAAAGTAATATTTTCCTCATACATAGGTAGATACATAGGTACCTTTATCTATTTAATCTAATCCTTAAATCCTAATTAATTTCATAGATTTCATTTGGATATTTTATTAATCAATTTAAATTTTGGTAGAGACTTTTGTCTTGAGACTTGATTATCGATATTATTCAATTTTATATGTAAAAATTTTGACGTTTTTGCTTTTGATTATAATATAATCTGTAAGTGTTCTAAATTTTGAGAATTCTCAAAAGTACTTTTCCGGTATTTGCTAGTATTTGAACGTGTAGAATGTAAGAATTGGATAGAAATGAAAAGTGCATACTAAATAAGGGCACTCCTCTCTCTTCTCCCCGAGCTGCTCTGATTTTAATTCTAAATTCTTTTGTGATTTGTGATGGTGATTTGAGAACTCGAGTTTTTGTTCTTATTCTATCAGTACTACTCGTACTACTTGAATATTACTTTTACTATGGGTATTTTGTATTCAAAATGTAACCCCTAAGAGTTTATTTATTTTGGATTTTACATTTCCTACTATCTAGGTATTTTAGTATTTAGTATTCACTACCTATAGAGAATATTATATGGATAGTTAGTTGAAGGAGCGAGTCAAAATTTTCTATTTCAGTCAGTGAGATCTGAAAGGATTAAATTTGAATCAAATGAGCCGAGAAAGGAGGGAGAAATTAAAACCCAAGTGGGTTTCATTTTAATGCTCAGCCTAAATTATTTCTTAATTATAATTTTCTTCATTTTCTTACTCATATATAGAGTTCTAACTACTCCGTATACAGTATACACACTATTAATATGGGAAATAAACAGTTCCCATAGTATCTTTAAAAATTCAATATTTGGGTCTAATCCTGTGAGAAAATTTGATTCGAATCAGTAAGAATTGATGCGATTTTCAATTTTTTTGTAATTTTCTACTTTTTTTGGATAAGTTGAGAAGATGATTTTTATAAATTTCTCAATTTTATTAACCTATATATGTCAATGATCTTATATCTCTTAAAACTACCTAGAAAATTTGAAAAAAGTTTTGAAATATGAACCAATTTTGATCATTTTCTGATGACTTTAGGAAATAGAAACTTGAAGGTAAAATGGTTTCATCGAGTAACTATTAGCTATACAAAATATAGGTATTCAAAAAGTGTAAAATTTTAAAATTAAATATCTAGAAATCGTAAATTTGAGCTTTTTTTTGTACTTTTTTTCTATCAATTCCTGCTTTAACAATTCGTGAAAATAAAATCTCAATTAGATTTTAGTCTTTTTAATTAGAGTTTGAAGAGTTTGAATAGAAAATCTAAATTGAAATTACTAAATAAAGAGAATCCGGATGGATATGAATTATTATTATGACTTTTTTCAACTTAAAGAACGCCCTTGATGTCGTAAATTTCCTCGGACTTTTTTGGACTTTTTTTGGCTCTCACGAATTAACAATTTATATCTCCTTTGTTCAACAGTCAGATGAGCCAAAATGAAAAAAAAATAATTAACTAAACAACTGGATTCATACTAGAGATCAACATTTTGATTACCATTCCCATTACCACTGGTATTACCATTCCCATGGTAGGTAATGGTAATACCATT
>JAQIXA010003817.1:0-12960 GCA_034699045.1 Nanhermannia cf. coronata Gr-Ori-00579 | reverse complement strand
ACCGAAAAATTCATTCTACATACTACTAGCATAGTATAGGTACTAGTACTTGTGTAGATAGACAGATATTACCTAACATTTTTTATTTTAAACACCTACTTACTTACTACGACTAAAATAACACTTTTTTTCGACCTTTTACTCTACTGTACTTTTAAAGGCTGGTAGATACATACGAGTATTTAGTAGGCGTTTCTGAATTTTTAAAAAATTTCCATAAATTTGATAGCTCAAAATACTCTACAGATATAGATAGTTCAAAATTTAGACAAAATTTCAAGTTCAAGAGATAAATGATTTCAAATAGAGTGTAGTATTGTAGTCTGTAGTATTGTATCTACCTATATTACAGATATATACTTATTGTAGAACCTAAAATGTATTTTTACTATAAAAATAATTTTTTTATGTTAAGATTAAGATAGCTAATAAGACTATTACTGGATAAGTTGATAAGAGATACAATATTTTGGAGGTTCAGAAAAGCAATCAAATATGAGTCTAAAATACCTAAAAAATATCGAAAATTTTGTAAAAATTAGTAAATCGAGCAATGTCGATATTTCTAGAATTTCCTGATCTACTGTAAAGTATCTAGATTTCTATTTAAATACTGATAGGTATTAAAAAATTTGAAAATTTGTAAATCGAGCAATCTCGATAGAAAAATGATCTGTATCTACTTTACAAATCTCAATTCAAGTATGAAAAAGTTCTGAGGATTTCAGTGTTTTTTTAATGATTAAAGTGTCCCAGTTTCTTAGTGCTTGTAAGTGTGTTATTTAAAATGTTTCTAAATTGTTTGTGTAGATCGTGGCAGTGATATCGATTCTGTTCATCATAATGTCCACAATAGCTCTAACTCTGAATACGATGCCAGACTTGCTCGAGGTGGATTGTACCAAACTGAACGAGACTGAGTGTGAGCTAATGCTCTCTGACAAGGACAACCGTACAGCATTTATGAAGAACAAGGATGATTATGTCCTCATAGAGAACCATTACTTGTCCATGGTTGAGGAGGTCTGTATCACGTGGTTCTCCCTCGAGTACATTCTCAGACTCGCCGCCTCCCCTGACAAAATTGCCTTCCTCAAAGGTGGCCTAAATAACATTGACCTCCTCGCCATTATGCCCTACTACATACAAATGTTCCTCATCGACTCGAAAAAAGCACCGCCGGTTGAGGGGGCTGACCCTAATGTTGAAGTCGTCTCGACTGCCGACCAATTCGCTGATGTTCGTAGAATTATTCAAGTTTTTAGGATTATGAGAATCCTCAGGATCTTCAAGTTGGCCAGGCACTCGACTGGACTTCAGTCACTTGGCTTCACCCTCAAGAATTCGTACAAAGAACTTGGACTTCTCATGTTGTTCTTGGCCATGGGTGTACTCATTTTCTCTAGTTTGGCTTATTTCGCTGAGAAGGAGGAGGAGGACACTGAGTTTCAGTCCATTCCCACCACTTTTTGGTGGGCTGTTATCACGATGACTACTGTAGGGTGCGTGAGAAATTTACAAAAAAAAAAAAAATTAGAAAAATCTATTAAGAAACAAGACCTATATTAGACTATTTTTGTACTTGAGAAAGTGATTTAAACCATTTAGTATGATTACAACTCGACTATAATATGTACTATCAGTAACTATTTTTTGATTTGTATCGGTAAATACCTCATAGGTTTAAAACCCATTTTACACCTAAGCTTTAAGTGTCTATTGTCAGAATACTGGTGTTTGTTTGGATACATTTACTCTACATATATCCTTAGAATTTGAGTCAAGTTTTTTAACTGAAGAAAGTACTCGATCTTTTTGGAAAAAAATTTCAAATTCTAAGGTTAAGTAATTAAATATGGCAGCAGGAACATGAACACTTGAAATTACCACTAAATTTTAACCATTTTTAAGTGTTTTAACAGTATCTATAAGTATCTGTAAGATCTAGTTTTTAATTGTTTTTAATATGAACTTTGTAACATTTCGAGCCTTTTAAACCATGGTTTTTACCGATTCGAACTTAACAAATGGGTTTACGAATCCTTATAGAATTGCATCTATGCTCTGTAAAATGGTTTAAATTACCTACTAATTATAGATGATGGTCTTTAATAAGCTAAAATCGAGTTATAATTATAATAAATGGTCACTTTTATCACTAAAGATAAGACTAGGTTTAAATTAACTGTATTAACTTATGTAAGTAGGGTTTTAATCACTAATTTAAGCCTTATTTAGCGACTCGAATCAAAATCTATATTTTCTACACAATTATGCCGTTCAAAAAATTTGTGTAAATTCATATTTGTGTAAAAATGACAAGATTTCGATTATCTTGCCGTTATATAGTAAGTAGGTAGGATACTATGATAGTATTTAAAATTAATTGAAATTGTTATAAAAAAAATAGTTACGGTGATATGTATCCGAGAACAGCGATAGGGAAAGTAATTGGGAGTATATGCTGTGTTTGCGGTGTACTCGTTATTGTAAGTTTACATAAATTTTTATGAAATTTTCTGAAATTTTTGGAGAAAATTTTCCATAAAAATTCCGTGTAAATTCCTATATATTGAATACCCCTCTTTTTTGAATGGTATTTCAAAGGCTTTGCCAATTCCTATCATTGTCAACAATTTTGCCGAGTTTTACAAGAACCAGATGAGGCGAGAGAAAGCTCTCAAAAGACGTGAAGCCCTTGAGAGGGCTAAACGGTAATTATTTTTTGAGCTAATTATTGCTAATTTTGTGTAGCAGTAATTAGCTTATAGTTTCTTATACATGGTTTGTGAAATAGGGAGGGCTCGTCAGGGACCCTTGGTGGAAATCCGACACTTCGAGAAGCATTCGCGAAATCCATGGATGTCATTGATATCGTCGTTGATACTGGTTAGTTTTTGCAAAAATGCAAAAAATTTGAACAATATTTTGTGTTTTCTATGTGTTTTAATCCCGGTAGTACTCGTATTATCTCAAATTTCAATTTGAAATCTTAAATTTCGTTCATTTGAATACAGAAGTAAAGGATCTCAAATTTCAATTTGAGATCCTTTACTTCGTACTTCTGTAATCAAATGAACGAAATTTAAGATTTCAAATTGAAATTTGAGATGAGAATACTACTATAAGTGTGTTGAAATTGTGTTTTCTGGACTTTATAAAAAAAGACACATACTTAGGTACATATAAGCTAAAAGACCTATGCCTATACTGCTATAAATGACTATTCGTTTAAAAATTTCGGAAATTGTGTGTTTTTTTAAATAAATTTATCGTAATAAATTTATCGTAATAACAGTTTGTGGCTAATATATACGAGTAATACTACGTTACTTACATACATATGACTTTCACCAACTAGTGTATATACATTATAGTACTCGTACTCGTATAGATTTATATAAATAATGACTATTGGGATAAATTTTAATGTTTTGGAAACATTGACGTTTTAGAAACTTGGACACTTTTATATGATGATTCAGATTTTATTATGAAGTATGACATATTTATATCTACAGAAAAAGATAGATAGTATATCTTAGGCCTATGTGTCTTAAACTAATTGGTTCATACACTGCAGGCTTCTAAATTTCTCTCAAGTATCCCTAATCTACCCCATTAAAAAGGTTAAATATTTGATTATATTTTTTCAAATTTTATTTTATTTTTATGTCATTAGCGGAAATTGACATACAAAATTAGCTAATTTTATCTTAAAGATGACTGGAAATCTCTGATACAAGCTAAATTAGATTATATATTTTAAATATCAAAGTAGGTAGTAGGTATAAAGGTAATATAAAGGTAATGTATAGGGTCCTTACTTTGAATTTCTATCCTAGAATCTGCAAGATTTTTGAATTTTTTCAATATTTACATCGACTGTCAGAGTCTAGAACTTTTTCCACTTTCTCTCTGAGAAAATATCTATAATTCTATAAATACACTGTGATTCTATTCAATAAATTGAAAGAATTTCATTTCAAAAGCAAATTATGTCTATAGTACATACTATAGTATGATATTTCTAAGGGTAGTACTCGTAGTAGTATTGGAAAGAAAGTAATAATAATTCAGAGTCTGACTGAACTGAAGGGATTTTATTCGATGAGAATCGGGAGATAACACTTTTTACCATTTACGTTCTTTTTGATCAGCTCTACAACTCACCTGAACATTTCTCTATCAAAATCTAATTTCCTTCAAATACACACAATTCATACTATAGTCTAATACCTACTGCAAAGATAGGCAACTTTTCAAAAAAAAAAGCAAAACTTTGTTGCTAAAAATGTGCTAGACCAGAAGAAAATGGTATTCTGGAAGTTTTTACATTTTATATAAAAATAACCTTTTTCTGAAAATTTTCTTTAGAAAGGATCTCTTCGGCTTTCAGGCCTTTGCATGTTAATCCTCATATAAAGGCCAAAAAGCTCATTAAAACCCGAGGATACGAGTAACCTTTAGTAACTTTTAAAAGACCATTTTTTAGCATCAAAATTTTTCAAAATTCTAATAAATTTTGATCGAAAAATATTTCAAATTTACTATCTACTTACATATATTCTGAAGTTTTGAGCTTTGAGAAGCATTTAGCTACGTCAAAAATCATTTAAGACAAACATTTACAGAATAAGACAAATTCGAGACTTCTAGCAGACCTAGTATTCTGAAATTTCAAAAAAAATTCAAAAAATACCCCTAGAAAAATGAATTTAAGGCAAATATTTCGATCTAGAGAACCTTAAGGTTTGAAACTATAAAAAATAGCTTATATACCTAATACAGTTAGAAGTCCCCTTTTCCTACTGCTAAATCACTTTTTTATAAATAGAGAAATGTATTTACAAAATGGAAAGTTATAGGTGAGATAGTGTGAAATAACTTTTTTTATATTTTATTTTTGGTATCTGATGATAAGTATAAGTATACTCTTATAGTAATATGAAACTTGAGTATTAGTATAGGTATATGATACCAAATATTTTATGGATCAATTTCTTACACTCTTGCACTTTTCCATTATTTCCTACTCGATATCCAGCCTAATAATATTACCTTTATCTTTATGTTTCGATACTTACTTACTACATACAAGATACTAGTACTCTGCTAGTATTTAGGTAGGTAAGTATAAGAGAGAAAAACTCATAAAACACATGCGAACCTCTCAACATTATTTGAAGTAATAATAATATTATTATTGGCTCAAATAACGATTGAAAACTGAAACAGAAAACTATACCTAATACCTAGTATAGACTAGACCTATTTCTCGTTATAAATAGATTTGAATTAATTGTAAAAATAACTTAATGTCAAGAGTACCTATATGACATTCCATTCCTATAACTTTCGAACCTCTAGGTCTGCTAAAATATTTTCAAAAATGATCAAAATTTGACTAGAATTCATTTCCAGAATTCTAAAATAGGATTCTAAACCGTAGATGTAACTTACCAACTTTAATCTTAATTTTTCAAAATCTATCAATCTTTCAAATTTATCTTGAAATTTCAAACCTCTAGGTCAACTTAAAGTATTCAAATTTTGCTTAAAATTTACCTGTTTCTTATAGGATCCTGAAGCCTCGTAATTATATGAATTATCCTTCAGTTCAGAAGTTCAGACTCATTTTCAGAATTATTATTAATATCTCTAAAACTAAGAATAGTCATAAGACCCCTAATATAACTAACCTTATAGCGAATCTTAAAGTACATAAATTTATGGTTGAATTTAGATACAAAATGGCGAAGTAGTGTAAGTTGGCGAGGTCGAGGTCGAAGTGTAATTGACAGAACAACTCGAGAAATTATTACAAGTTCACTTTTATTTATTTATTATTCATTTCCTAAATAAAAAATTCATTTTTTTTCTCTCTTTAAGTACTTTCTATTTTTATATTCTTTCGCAGAAATACATTCAAATACATGTACAATGTACAATGGAACTCCTCTATAACGAACTTTCCCTAATAAAGAATTTTTTTAAATTTCTTTTGGAATAACCGATTAAAAATCTGCTACTAGAATTAGCCCAAAATCCAAATTTGGATTCTAGTGTATTTCGCATTTGCTTAATATTTTGTCAAAAGTTGCCAAATAAAGTGCAAAATAGAACCTAAAATTTATATTTTGGGCTAATTCTATAGTACTAATTATAATTCAGACCAGTCGGTATTTAGTGTATTTTGAAACAGACGATATTTTACCTAAGGTATACTATCGTGTTATCCTTTAGATTCTTAAGAGAGAAGTTCCACTGTAGACTGTTGTAGCAAAGTAGTACTAGAACATAATACGTAATAATAAATAATAAAATATCGATTTCTTGCAGCTCTTTGAGCTTTACCTTTTATTTGTATTGTAAAGTAGTACTACTATGCTCTAGTACATATTTTTTTATTGTTATATTTATACATATACATATTACATAATACATACTTGTATAGTTGCAGTAGAAGTAGTAGTAGTAATAATAGTACAATACATTCTACATCATTTATTCTTTTAAAATCTACTTTATTTTTTATTTCATATATGTATGAAAGTATTTTTTTATGAGAAATGACACATTCCCAAGTATAAGAATGGGGCTTGACAATATCGAGTATTTGTTCAAATAATGCTTAAATAACGATGATACTAATTTTACGATTATTTATAGCCTTTTATGGCCTTACTATCTTAAGTATGTATTTACAATTAACTGACTAAAAACTAACTAAAAACTAAAACTGAAGCTTTATTTTATGACTAACGTTTGTAACTATAATCTGAAGGCAGTGAAATAACGCCTTTTTGTTTTCCTAATTTTTTTCTAAATACTACGTAGGTATATGAAATTTTTAATAATTTTTAATTTTTTGCAGGACATAATATGTCACAGGCTGAACAAAACAGTTTGGATGGTGATGTCGAGAAACCCAAGGTAAGGTTTTCAAATTTATGCAAATTATCTGATATTCAAATTTGTTTAATTTTCAAGACATGAGAGATATCTTAAAATCAAAATTTAAAAAATCACTATTACAAAAGCCTGCTAAATAGATTTATCCCGCCTGAGTCTGTTCCCAATAACAAAAGCAGCGCAGGTTTTATAATCGGTCCCATTGCAGTTTCTCCCGTTTGTAAGAACTTGGGCAAAAATGTATATTGACCCGGAATCGAACCCGCGCTTCCAGAGTCACGTGCCACTCAGCTACCGACCCCTAACTATTCTTTCTTATAGAGAGATATCAACTAGGGGTCAAAGTTTTACTACCATTACCACGGATATCCATGGATATCCATTGATGGTAATGGTATAGATATGGTAATGAAAATTTTGGGTAGTAATGGTATGTAATGAGTAATGGTAGCATTTTGCATGATTTCAGTGGTAATGGCATGGTAATGGATATAGATTTTTCCAAAACTTTGACCTCTAATATCAACCTATTTTTTACAAGTTATGCAAATTAGATACGCACATACAGATACATGTAGATGACCTAGGGACACATGTAATTTGATGTAGGTAACAACTTAGCAATCTTAACTCAAAATTTTGATGAAGTTCTAATTAGGGCCTACATCAAGATTTCAGCATAAATCTGAGATTTGATTAAAAAAATCGATAAAATGCAATTAATAAACCTAGATACATACCCTACTATATGTTCAGAGCTAAAAACCAAGTTATCTTTTTAGAAAAAAGTGTCAAATTCACGTGAAATAATTAAATATGGCAAAAAAACTAACACTTTTACAACTAGGGGGGACGTTCCACATCTCCCCTCGTTAAAAATGCCTTTTCCCTGTATAATGGCCAAAAAATCATATTTTTAAATTAATTAGTTTAAAAAGTTACAATTAATTAAAGTTAAGACAAAATCCTTATATAAGGCCGTATACTGATAGTGTAGTCCCGGAAAACCGGGAAGGTCTTATGGTACTGAATTCTCTAGTGGATATCACACGTCCATTCAACCCTAGTAATAGAACCTTATTTAAGGGCTAGAAGTAATAGGGTTAAAGTGGAGATTATGAATCATTTGGAAACGATTTTGAAATTTGGAAACCCTATTTTCAGATAAGCCAGTTGAATATGCCCTCAAATTTTTATATTTATATCTAGAGATACCCAAGCTAAATTCAAACAAATTTCAGGTCAAAAGAGCAATCTGTGTGTGCGAAAACAAGGTCTCTAAATTTCAAAAACGTTTCCAAACCAAACTATCCCTAATCGCACCTAGTCCTTATTAAAAGTTTACATATTGAGTGGTTAGAATTTATAATAATACATAAATTATTCGAAATTCGACCGAAAATTTTCAATCGGTTGACCCTGAGGCAAATGTCCGCTTGCAAATGTCTTTTTTCCAAATGTCCTATTCTGTAGATTCATTAAAATCAGATTTAAAAAATTTTTTTTTTGAAATTTTTCAGCCCACATCAACGGGTACCGGATGCTACAAAAATTTTGACCACACTCTACTAAAACAAAAGTCCAAGGAGCGGAAAAATTCGCGTGAAAAACGTGGTCCTCCACCACCAGGTGATAATTCTCAACAGATGCTGGACAAAGTTGCATCCTATGTAGAGACCGAGTTCCATCAGCGGGGTCGGTCACAGGAAAGGTCCAGTAGGGACCGAGACTCAGCCAGACACTCACCTGGACCTTCCAATACAACCGCTGGACCTGAAATCGTAAGAAAAGACCTAATTTTTTGGCCATTTAAAAAAAAGTTTTTAAGCTCACTAATTAAAGCCCAAGCTACTAATACTACATCTGTGCTACTAATTACTAATACTTATAATACCTTGACTTAATTTTCTAATAAAGGTTTTTATATCTAGTATCAGGTTATTTGGTCACAATTCCATAATGTCAAATGTCAAAAACATACTTTAACATACTTATATATCAATATAGCCAAATTTTGACCTCCTCACTTCACATTCACATATATATTTGTAAATTAGTATAGTTGTCAGAATCTGGTTTTCAGAGCTAAATTGAATTATATAGGTATACTGACTCTGATTGTGAGTTTCTTATTATTTAAAATGCCTAAATTTCTTAGGCAAAACTGAAGTAGGAAGGAAGGCAATGTATCTATTATTAAAAATTTGCAAAAAATTTTCGAAAATATATTTTGACGGCTTCAAATACTACCGTATCAATTTTTACAAAAAATCTAAAATTTCTAAAATTCATCAAACTCAATCATTTGAACCATTTTTAGACTTTTGTGACTTTTGAAAATACTAATTTTTTCTAAATTAATCCTAAAAAATGGGAAATTTGACATAATGACCTAACATAACACCAGTAAAGGTCAAAAAAACGTCTATAAAAACAAAGAAATGGTTTAAATTCCGATATATCTGTAGATTGAAAATTGGATATCTAAAAAGTATGCACATTAGATCCAGAACTATTTTTTGGCATTTTAAAAAGTCTCTTTTTAGGTCAAAAATAGATCTAAAAAGACATAAGTTTTTAGAAATTACGATTTAGTTCGAATGGTAAAAAGTATGTAAATTATCTCTTTTTTTTGACATTATGAACATTTGACCAAGTAACTTGAGACTCTATTAAAATAAGTACCTACTACTCTAGTCCTAGTAGTCTAGTAGTAATGTAGGTACTACAAATTGTAGATTTTAATTCTACTAATGCTAAATTTGCTGTTGGTTTGAGCATTAAAATTAAAATTAAAATATGCAGCGAGCAATAATACTTATTTTCTATTAATAGTAGACATTTTCCAGTAGAGTACTACTATTACATAGTAGTAGGTACTTACCTCAATTGCAAATTACAGGTCTACCAGCCATTAATTACCCATTCGTGTCCCATATACAAGCCCTAGTACACTTCAAGTATCTACATAGTATATAGAAATACCCAGCTGGCTCAAGTACAAAGTACAGATACTCTAAATCTAAATCATTCCCAGATGAACCATAAAAAGTGAATAATATGAAATATTTCTTTTCATTAATCTCTCTTATCTCTACTATCTATCTATATGTATAGTACCTACATATTTATCCAGTAAATACTCAAACTCATTACAATTACACAGTTAATTCCCTGGGTAGAGATTCATCTTTGTTTTCATTTTTTACTATCAGTAGTACTACTACTGCTAAAAATACCAAAACTAGGATCATATAGATTGGATTGAAGTAATTAAATATTAAATGAGATATTTTTAATAGTAATAATAAAGATTTAAAGGATTGAAATTGAGATCAATGATTCTTATACAATTGATTTATAGGCTTTGTACTCAATTCTGTATCCAAATAAGCAAATAAACACGTTTTTCAAGAATTTTTTATAATTAGGTCTCTTTCTCAGCTCAATCTGCCCTAACTTTTTAAAAATCGGGACATATTATATGTTATAAAAAATATGTTTTCAAGTCCAAGGCATTTAAGGCATTTCAAGCCAAAATTGTCACTTTTGAGAAGTAAACTACGATTTTAGATTAATAAAAATGCTAATTACAGCTGCTGAAAACCCAACTACAGTATACCAGATTTGTAAAAAAATATCAAAAAATTCTTGAAATTAGTGTTTAAATTACCTAATTTAAAAAATTCTTAAGTTACAGTTTATATCTATCGTAGATTTAGAAATTTTTATTTGGAATGCTCAAATTAGCTCAAATTTTGCTCAAATTTGACTGCGGACTAACCCAATTTCGAGCAAAAATGCTTCAGTTAGATATAGTTAGATAATTGAATGATAATTAGACTGATTTTAATTTCTAATAGTTAATAGTTTAGTTAATAAATTGAAATTTTATGTGGAAATTTGCTTGATCCTTGAATCTCTATTAATCTGTAGACAAGAAATCGTAAATTTCTCGAGCTGAATGATGAGCCTACTTCTGATCCAGAATGTTGTTTTTGTACAAATACACAAAAGGTACATATACAAAAATACCCTTTAAATATTATTAATTACAATATTAAGTACCTACATGTAGTTTAGTCAGACTGTCATGATATTAGATTTTAGTTTTAGAAATGTAGATGTAGAATAATATGAGATTGATTATAAACTAGTAGGTAGATATTTTGCATTTTTGAAACATTTTTTTTAGATAAATCGGTTTGTTTGCATGCCTAAAATAAGCATTAAAAAGCATTTTTTTTTTTTGATTTTTTAAACACCCCTGCTAATGTTGAATCATTAGTAAATGTACAATCGTACAATGTCACACAAGCAAATGCAAAAATGTCAAAAATTCACAAATTTGGTATCTGTATTATTTGTATTATTTTTTATGGTCTTTATAAGATTATTTGGATCAACACAGTTGATAGAAAAGTCAAAATATTTAACAATTAAGTTCAAGTTAGTTCAAGTTATCTACATTTTTGAAATCTAATTGAAAAATTCAGTTGAAAAATTCTCAAAAATGGCCAAAATTTTGAGCTATTATTATACAAGCGATTTCTTAAAAAATCTCAATGAGATTACTATTATAAATTAGAAGAATACTAGTAAAATCGTTAGCACTGGATATATTTTCTATTTCTAGTAGATTTCAATTAAGTAGACTTGTAAATCTCAAGTTTATATTTTACAATTGATATACTCTGAGTATGAGACGAAATATTTTAAACTTGATAGAAAAAAATACAAAAAATTTGAAATATAAAAAAATTTTGTCGCCTAACCTAACTTGCACAATTAAGTTTAAGTTTGAGTTCTCATTTTTTGAGAAATCAATTGGATTATTTATAATTCAAAATTGAGCTGAAAAATTCTCAAAAATGCTCAAATTTTGCTTAAAAATTTAGCAATTTGGCAATTTTGAGCCGCCAATTTCAAGAGGTTTCATAAGAAAATTTAAAAATAATCTCAAGTAGGTATTTCCTTTGTAAATAAAAAGATAACTTCAAAGAACATATCTTATAGAAAATTTGCCAAAAAAATCAAAATTTTAAAAACTTTGTCCTCTAACTTGTACAATAATCTAATGTTGGTAGAATGTTTTTTTTTTCAAATCTTCTGATTTATTTCTAATTCAAAATTCATCAGAGAAATGCTCAAAAAATGCTCAAAATTTTCTCTAAAAGTCTTAAATTTTGAAGTTTTTTGATTATAGAACCTTGTGTTTCACAAGATCTGAGAAATCAAGGTAAAAAAAATCTGAGAAATCTCAAATATACCAGGGTAAATAAGACCAAAATTAAATTTTTTAGGACTTTTTACATGTTAAATATCTTTATTGATATCTGTATTTTCCATTTGAAATGTTGATATATTTTGACATTTTTGTATTTGCTCAAATCATAGCATAGTATTGAATGCGTGCATAATTTTGCGAGAATGACTTTTGCTTTACCTTACTATTTTATGTAAATAATTTTAAGTTCTACTTTTTTCCTTAATACCTATAGTCTATAGAAGTACTATATCTACAATATGTATAGATTCGATTGTAAGTAATTTAGTACATACTTACTAAAGTATAAAGTAAGTATTAAATCGTATTTAAAACTTATGAGAATGTTTGTATCGTGCCCTAAAGTAATAGAATTAAAATGTTATTAATTTAATGCGTAAAAATTGAACTGGAATTCGATTTCGATTTTTTTCTTCGATTGCATGTGAAAGCTTCAAATCAATTCTTAATACTAGTATACATACCACAAATGCCATACATATAGGGTATGTTATGTACATATCCATATTTATAAAAAAAAAGGAGAGAAACCGGTCAATCAAGATATCAAATTCATAAAATTTTTGCTAAATTATAGTGTAAAATGCTAGAAATTCTGCGAGATAATCAAGTTTATCTAAATTTTTTAAAAAGTCGGATTTCAAAATTTTGCTCAAATTTTGCTCAAAAATATTTACAGATAATGGGTGGTATGATTAAAGTTAGGCAAAAGCTAATCCACGTGGAAACGGTACCTTTTCCAACAAACGATATGATTA
>JAQIXA010003816.1:0-12963 GCA_034699045.1 Nanhermannia cf. coronata Gr-Ori-00579 | reverse complement strand
TATAGGTAGTTAAAGTGTAATTTTAATTGGCCTTCTGAGGCATTTGTCACTTTTCAATTTAGAGGCATTTCTGTGTGTAGTATTTTAAAAAAATATATATAGATAGTAATTATATTTTTGAAAAACCATCAAAAACATCTGAAAAGATCCGATTTTGAACTATTTCTTGATTGACTCCATTAGCTTCTAGTTCTAGTTCTTGTGTTGTATAAGGTATAGCAATTTTTTTATCGGGTAAATTCTGATAAAGTACATCTAATTCTTCAGCTCTCCTGGTTTTAACATAAGAATGAACAGCATCATCCATTTTAGTTTGCCTCTTCTCATCCTTTTTCGACAAGTTCTCAAAATATTTTGACTGCATCTTCTCCTGACCATCCTTCCACAATTCGTAAACACTAAAGGCTCCTAGCTTCTCCAGAGATTCAGAAATCTTGTCCATTTCTCCCGTAAATATATTACCAATCGCCATATATTTGGCTGGACTTAATAGACCGAGGCGTATTTGTGGCCAATTCTTTGCATACACAGTTGAGTAAAAGTCATCAAAGTGATGTAGAGCTTTTTCCATGTGAGTATATCCTCGTTCCACCTTCTCTACAGCCTTTAATTAAAATACACCAAATTAAAAATAATCAAAAAACAATCAGGTCATCTCGTATGAATTTGGACCTTGACGACCATTCCAGTCACCTCACCTCATTTTAAACGGTTTTTGAGCCTTGAGCCCTACCCTTAAATGGATTCTTAAAGTTTCAAGGACCACAAAAATACAAAGAGGTGTGACTGGTCTAGCCGGACTGAATAAATTTACTTTTCTACATTATATTTATGTAATGTATAAAGCATAGTATAGGACCTAGGTACATTGTATTGTAAGTATGTATTATCATTCATTCTGAATATTCATCAAAATAATTCAGCTCTGAAGACCCTGAGTTTAACCTCAATTTCACAAGCCATACACTACATGTCAAATTGAGGCCAAAATTTTATTTTCAAAGCTCAATTAAATTCTAGAAATTAGATTATAATTTAGAAATATGTAGAAAATAGAAACCCTTTTTGATCTGCTCCCAAAGAAACCCGGTGTAGTTGATATTCGGCGAATTAGAAGGTAGTTATTCGACATAATTCTGCTCGATTGACAAGAAAATTGTCGATATTTCAATTACAGCACAGTAAAGCTCCAAGGCCTCAACCTCAAAAACAAAGTAAATTAAACAAAAAACAATTAAAATTACAAAAAATTATTGTAATTTTTAAATCTGAAAACTGAACCTGAACCTGAACTCTGAACTGAAAAACAATTTCTGAATTCTGAACTGAAACTGAAATGAAATATTTTTATTTTCATTCAAAAAGGTTTTTACCGGACTTTTGCAAGTATAAATCTTGGTGAGGGTTTTTTTAATATTTGGATTTGGACTCGTCATCAAAAATCAAAAAGATATAAAAAAGGTAATCAGTCATATTTAATTAATTATAAGTTAAGGTCATTAAAGTAATTGACACCCCATAAAGATAGTGGTGCAATCAGTCTCAGGCTCGACCATCCCGATTCCGGCTTAATACAGGCTTGCCAACTGACCAACTGACCAACTTCTCGGTCCTCGTCCACCGACAGCTGACAGCTTTCATTCAAAGAAATTCTCATTTGATTTGGTGTAATCATTAAATTAAAATTGTCAAGTCTCGTCAGTCTCCGTTTCAGATTTGGTAAGTTAAGAAATACTTATGATTATGATTATACAATAGGTTAGAATAATGCATGACAAGGTTTAAGCCAATTTTTCTAATACCTACTTGATTTTTGATGCTGGTGATTGATCTTGTTGTGGTTTTTTTAAAAATAAAGGTCAATATGAGCTCCTCAGCTGACGAAGGGAAAATGGTTACAGGTAAAAAGTCATCGATTGACGAAAAGGCTATCACGGTCTCTCTTTCAAACACAAATTGTTCTATGAATGGAAATGATGGTAATTCTATCGATTTTGCTGGGAAGGTCATCATAAAGGTTACAAAATATAATAATTATAATAAGTATGTATTTTAGTTAGTTGAGGAATATTCAGCTTAAATCTAAATTTTCCATTTGTGTTTCTGCCTAGGCTCAATTAAATGATGATATCAGAAGAGTTCCTATTCACAATGAAGATATAACTTACGATGAGTTGGTGTTAATGCTGCTTAGGATTTTCCGAGGAGTTTTGGTAAATAATAAATAATAAAATGAGAATGAAGATGTACTACTAATAAACAGAAAAAAACTTAATAAAGTATAATAATTTTATATTCATCAGATCTAACACTGATTTTTATTAACTTTTTTAGAAGCCTGAGAATGATCTTTGTATAAAATACAAAGATGAGGGTTCGTTCAATAATTTGTACCTTATTCTATTAAATGTACTTTAAGAAATGATTTGGATTTTTAATTTAATTTAAACAGATGGTGATTTAGTTACAATTTTTGATTCTAGTGACCTTTCATTTGGTAAGTTAAGAAATACTTATAACTGACTTATGATAATATAATAGAATATAAAGTTAGAATAGAATAATGCCTAGTAAGCCGATTTTTCTAAACTTGATTTTTGATATTGGCAGCAATCGCTTGTTCTCGAGTTCTCAAGCTAAAGATATACACCAAGGTTAGCATAGCATTAAATACTAAATACTAAATATATACTTACTTATTACTTTATAGGCAGGTGTACGTTAAGAAACTATTTTTATAGACTAGAATACATTCCATGTAAAATTCAATTTATATTTAATTATATTTTGGTACTTATAAATAGGAGGAAGATAAAGATGAGAAACAACTTGACAATATGCTTCAAAATTTAAATCTTAGTGCTGTCAAAAAAGATTTAAGAGATATTCGTGATAAGGTTAACAAGATTTTGGAAGTTCTCGAAATTGAGAATATTATCACTGATAAGAAAGCATTACAAGCACATATTACTGAAAAAGAAATGGAAATTGCTACTCAAGACCAAAAGACAAGGGTAAATATTTAAATTTTTATTTTAAAAAAAAATCTAGTCTACAATCTTACCTATTACCTACATGCTTACAAATAAAAATGAAAATCCTCATTTCCTTTTTCCCATTAAAGTACGATGCAAGTTTGAACATTCTTATCCCATCCACATGCTTCCCCAAATCTGCTTCAAGATATTTTACTCCACCAAATTCTCCATTTTATATCACGAAAACGAATAATTGCCAAATATTTCAAAATCGTAATCCAAGCTATGGCTATGATAATAATTCTTATAATAATTTGCTACTAACTGGAACATGCAAAAGCTCAGAAATTATGCATAGATTCGTTAACAGTTCAAAATCTGTGGTATAAATTGTAATTGAAAAAACCGTCAAACAAAATTTAAAAATGATTCTTTAAATAGGCAAATTCTGGAAATCCTACAAGTAATAGTATGAATATGAATGCTACACCAATTGTTTATGGAATAGGCTCTAATAAGCCTGCAGTGTCTCCAGGACCTCAAAAGCAAATTGATCCTTTTCAACAACCATTTACTTCTCAGCAATCGGAACTTGGTGGCCAAACTTCACAACAACAACAGCAGCAGCATCCATCTGCGCCGCAGTCAATTCAGCATCCCATGTCAGGTTCAACACCGCCACCACCTTCAGTTCAACAAATACAGTTACCGATTCAGCAACAGCAACAACCAATTGGAATTCCTCCTCAACCTAATCAGCAGCAGCAACAACAACAACAACAACAGCACACTTCTCAGAATCAGCCACCACCAAGTGCAGGAAATTATCCATTAAGCTCATCTGCTTATAACCCATATGGAGGATCGAATACAAATCAAGCTTATATGCCATCAAGTGCTCCAGCAAGTTATAATTATGGACAAGCAGCACAGTCAACAATTAGACCTCCGGCACCAACAACGACATCAGCTTCGGCTCCAACTTCATCACAATATCGTATGCAAATGCAGCCAACTGCTACACCACAACAACAGCAACAAATGTACCAACAAATTCCTTCACAACAGCAACAACAACAACTTGGAAGTGGTGGTTCACTTATGCAAATTTCAAACCAAGGACAGCAAGATATGCAACAACAAAGACAACCGCCGCCATCACAAACGTACGGAGCTCAAGGCTTGCCTGGACCACCTCTTCCTTCAGGTGGTTCGGGTGATTCATACGGAGGATTTCCACCTCCTCCTTCTGGGAATTCCGGCCAATTTTCTAATCCTTATTCTCGGATGCCTTATAAATAAATGATCATGTTTTTTAGCTTGTACTTTAACTGTAAAACATTTTAGGGTATTTACTAGTATTTTTCTTCTCTCAATATTTTCAATCAGCTACAGCTTTTTATATGGCATTATTTAATTCGAGTTAAAATTGGAATTGATTAGAAAATTAGCCGGATATGTATTATCTTATCATTTATTTAATATTTAATACATAACAATTTACTTTTCTTCATAGCAAGTGATGGGCTCATGAATGTTTTAATGCTCATAATACTTGTGTATTATCTACTGAGTTAAAATTAGTTCAATTCAAAACAATGTTAAATATACACATATCTTGGCTTGGGATTGGGAAAGTATGAAGTTTTATACAAATTAGAAATAGAACTTTATATATTTTACATTATTATAATATCTACTATATCAAACAACTTACATTTAACTATAAGAAGTATAAAATAAGTCAAAAGAATCAGCATGAGAAAAGTCAAGAAATCTCTTGAAAAAATGAAGACATAATATTCGCAACACTAATCACTGAAATTTCGATAATAAGCTTAACATAAAATCTTTAAAAACTAAATAACGAAATTACTTGCTAGGCTAGTAATACATACATACATACATACAATCAATTTTTAAATGAATTTATAAAAATCATAGTAGTACCTAGTAGAGTAGTCAAATATCCATAATATTCTAAAATGCTTAATAAATTGTTAAATAATTAATTGCCATTGTAAAATACAGTTTTATTAATCTATATGTTTAAATAGCTTAAAATTGTAAATTTATATGTTTAAGTATAGGATAGTATTTTTAGACATGATCATCTAAATACTTTTTATACAATTATTACATTTTGGTGCGTAGCTTTTAGTTAGGTAGTAGTAGTTTAGGTAATAGGTAGGTAGGTCGATACTTTAGGAATAGTGTTATAAAATGTAGTAAATGGCTTTACAAGATAAAATTCCTTAATCTATAAATTGTAACTATTTGAGGTATCCATTATCCATAAGTTAATTACCTATTTATTTGTTATATCTATTATTATTATAGAGTATTTATTCTGAACTGATTATACTAAAAAGAAAATGTAGAAATTTTTATCCAAGTATAGCTTTAGCTTAATGTAATTTAAGGTATTGTAATACTATACTTACGAGTAGTATCTATCAGTATATTTAACTATCTTTCATTAGTTGGTTTATTATATTAAAGTATAAGTTGTCAATTATTTTAGAAAATCTTTTTGGGCAATAAATTTAAATTTAAAATTATTCTAATACTCAATATTCAACTTAATTCTTTTGATATGATTTTTAATGAATCTGGCTGAATATTTAGATTTTGAAATCTGTACAGTAGTACCCTACTTATTGAACTCTTTGAGGTCTTGAGACATTTACACTAGGTATCATGGTATCCTGTATTCTACCTTAATATACTAGAGGCTTACATACACAATAATTATGTATCTTACCAATCTTTAATCTCGATAGAATTATTAATGTGTATAGGCACAAGTCCCTGTCCCTACTAGTAGATATATTTTAGAATATTTATACAGATAATCTAGAATAATTAGGTAAGTAGTTTAGTTATATTATGCGTTTATATATTGTATTTATTGGTAGTATAGTAGTTTGAGTTTGAGTCGATATTTGAATTTGAATAAAATTCAAGTGTAAATGTCGGAAACATCAAAGATTTTGAAAGATTAACTGTTCAGTTCAATTTGAAATATCTCCAGTTTTAATTAATGCGTAGATAGGCTCGGTTCGGGTTCAATTAAAAAATTATTGTCAAGTCGTAAAAATTTACTTCTTGCTCCAAATTTATTTTATCATACCATTCGTTCGAACATTTATCTAATACTAATGTACCTACCTAATGGAATTTTTCATATATGTACTGCGTGTTTAATTTGTAAAAGATATGTCAGTTTCTTAAATTAAATAAACAAAAAGTATTAAGGTTTTCAATGGTAGCGATTTCAGGAGAAGTTAGAATTGCTCGACTTCAAGTTTCAAGCCATCCCAGAATTCAGTCAGAATCAGAATGATAGAAATTATCAAAATTCGCATTTTCTTTACCCTATACTATTTATTTCTGTTTCTGTTCTGGCTAGTCAGCCCGTAAGTTTGCTTGCTCGCTGGTCGGTCGGTCGGTTCCTTTGTATTATTGTAGTAAGATTTAAGATTTAAGATACATAATATTGTAAGATATGAAAAAGGTATTACTTTGTCTTTGTTTTAAAGATGAATATAATTATAAAAGTATTTACTAGTAAGGTAACAATATACTATCACTACTCACTACCTTATTCACTAGAAAAAAATATCTACCACTATATCAGTCAGTAATCAAAATGCATATTAATTTTCATATCGGTATACTTTATACTCAAGAGTATAAAGTAAAGTAGGTAGGTATTGATCCATATCTTTAACCTTTTACGATGAAAAAACTCGTAAAAAAATAATTGGTATTTTTGGTATTGACATTGAAATAAAAGTTTCTCAATCAAATCAATTCAGATAAGATTAGGAACTTTAACTATATACTAACTAATCGTAAGAGGAGCAAATATTATGTTATGACCTAGGTAAATATGTTCACATATTCACTCATATTTTTTCCTTATACCTAAGTAAAGCAGTAGGACTATTACATTTACATATACATATTTATCCAATACAATTTGCTTTATTTTGTTAATAAAAGGCTTAACTTTTTGTCACATCTACTTAATTTCTTATTTATCATCAAATCGGGAAGAGCAAGCAAATAAAAATTCTTCAAATACTTCTTGTTTACAATGAGGTTTCCTTTCAATAATTTACCATTTTCATATCACCCCTTAATACTACTATCATGGATTGTATCACTTTCACAAGGTATGTTAAAATAAAGATAAGGTTAAAGAAAATTAATAGTCTTAAGTCTTAATTCAAGCAAAATTGGCTTTGGTATTAGATTTTAAATATCTATTTAATATTGAATTTAATTTTTAAAAAAATATTTTAATAGGCAAATTTAGCTATGTATGCACTTTCAATGGGTTTGTTCGTCTTGCAAATAGCTGTTACTATTTCAGCCCGGAAATATTATCATGGCAAGAAGCACATTTCAAATGCAGAGATAAAGGTAAGTTTCAATATAAATGTACCTAAATATTACATTTAGGTACATTGTGTAAAAATGATAACCTAAGTTTAAGATCTTTTTTAAGGTGCTCAATTGGCAGTTTTAGCGACACAATACGAAGATTCGACAATTCGAGCGTATCTTGAAAGACCAGAATTTGGTTAGTTTAAAAGAAAATACACATAGGTAACATATTAAAGAGAATAACTTTTTCTTGAAAAAGCTCAATTAAGCAGGTGGATCGGTGGGATGTACCAACAATCAACATGGGTTTGGGCAGCTCAAGGTGCTGAAATTATTTATAAAAGAGGATTTGCCACTACAAGCATACTCAACCTCCCATCAACCGAACAATGGAATTGTTTGGCAATGGATCCAATAAGCAGGTTTTGATTTTCAACATTCATAAGAACTATAGGTATCTAATTTTATGTCTTTAAAATCTATTTAATAGATATCATTGGACGAATGAGAATTGTATTCGTCGACTACATTTCATTTGTGAAGCCCCATTGACCAAGACCAAAATCAATGAAACAATTTCAAGCTACCAAAGAAGGAATGTTCGTTATCGTCCAAGACCACGATATCAAAGAGCTTAAAGTACCTAAATCTAAACCAAATGGGCACTTGTACTTGATATTATGATACTTTTTAGTAGGATTCAACCTAGTTTCAATTTTTATTCTATAAGAATTATCAAAAAATATTTAACAATTAACAACCTTTAAAAATCTTTAGCGAAAATATGTAAATTTTCTTAACAATTGTTATAAATAGGTATTTATAAAAAATATCTAACATTATATGATTACACCTTACTAAACTTATAGAAAAGTTTTACAAATTTCTTATCACATAAACGATCATAAATATAGATCTGTACCTGGACTGTTATTTTACGCTGTAATGTATGCATTATTTTACTACACTAGGTACCTATGCATTAGGCATAATTAATTATAATTAAAAATACTCTCTGAACTAAACATGTTTAACTATCATTTTTTTAAATATTTTTATACAAAAATTACCTATTTACTACAAGAACAATAAGGTGACATAAAAATTAAATAAATGTAAACACAAAATATAAAAATAATACTTTTGATATTGGAAAATTCAATTGTCTAAACTAATTATTAATGATAAGATAAGTATTGTAAATTGTATTGTTAAATATGATTTTCGATGTATCGTTGTTTCCTTTCAAAAAAATCTTTGCAAGGCTTTTAATCGTTATTACCCTAATCACCCCAAGGATTTTCCTATTTACCTCTATACTTTACGAATTATTCTATTAAACTATCCGAATCCGAACTTATTTATAAATAAATATTGCACTAGGTATTATTGGAAATTGGAATCTGACTTCTAATATGGAATGTAAATTGTGACATTTGACATGAATCATGAAATACCTAATTTTAAGAAGAGTGATATTTTTTCCAAAAATTATTTACAAATATGTTGCAGTCAAAATATTACAAATTATTATCTGCACCTAATTTAACATGTCTAAAGATAAGTCACAATTCAAGTTAAGATTATTGTCCTATATAGTTTTAGCAGCATCGAAATAATTCAAGTTTATTAAATATAAAGAATTCATATTAATTTGAATTCAAGATTAGTTTAGTTTTAAAGATGATTGTATAGAAAAAATCAAAAATTTTGCACAATCTTTATAATTTACTCATGAATCTTTCGAAACTTAAATCAATAAAATTATCAATTTCATTAATATTTCGTGCATTAGATTCTAATTGTATAATTTGACTGTAACATATATGTAGAAAGTAGCGGTAGCATAAATTACCTAATATGTATTACCGTTGCTTTCTTTTCCATTTCTCTGATTGTCAAGTAAGTTTTATCTTGATAAATTCTTTAACTTTTATTCTTAAACGAGGAAAAAACTTTTATCCAACGGCCCGCTTCAAGAGAATCAATGGTAATAACATACTGTAAAATAAAAAGTGCATTTTAATTATGAATCAATGTCACATTTAAATTTTAGTTATCTCAAATATGTTGTACCATAGTGCTCCAGCTACATATGTAATCGACGGTCCATAACACCAAAAGAGAGATGAAGCCAAAAAAGGACCAAAACTTCTGGCCAATGCGCCTAATGAACGAAATATCCCAAGTGACACACCTTTTTCATTACTTCTATCAACTTTTGCTGCAGCCATAGATGTTAAGCATGGGCTCACAATTGCTGATCCAAGTGAGTAACAGAATAGGCCAAACATTAATTGATAAGTATCTTGAGCAAATCCAATAATCACAAATGATGGGACCATCAATAACATCCCAATCATGGCTGCTGATGATTCCATATCTGGAGTCATCCGTCTTGTTACTAGAAATAAAATAGAAGAATTTTTATTAGGGTAAGGGTAAACATAAATTCAAAAGCGAAAATATTCATTAATTTTATTTATATATTTAAAAAAGTCGAGCCATCGCATGGCCATCGCATATAGCGAAAGGTATTTAGCTCGCTCGTATAATTAAGATTGTCTACAAATGCAGCTCGATTAGGTGGTTTAGTTTAAGCCCAACGAAAAAATTCTTGGAAAAGTTTTCCATTTGGGTGGAAAACATTCCCGGAGCCGCGGAGCGGCTCCGGGATAGGTTTTGACCAAAAATTGGGCAACTGAGAGAAAAAAACGTACGAGGCTTGGGCCCCAAGCCTTGTACGGTTGTTTAATAGATATGCTGGTCTTTTCTTACCTGTACCCTGAAATAAGGCCATAGTTAGTCCAAGGAAAGTAAACATTTTTCCTTGTTCGACAGGAGTGTAGCTATTTCAAAAATAATAATAAATTACCTAATCCAAATAATTAAAATGTTTTTTTGTACTTGAATTTTGCATGTGTTAAGAATGTTAGGGTGAATTCAAGGCCCGAGTAAATGAAAATGTAAATAAAAAACGCCAGTCCAATTGGTTTTAATTGTTGTCCAACTGAAACTGCTTTAAATTGGAATAAATGTGGTGGCCAAATATAGCTTGATATTTGACTTGGCTTTATTGATTTTGCACGATATTTCTAAAAAAAATTATAAAAAAAAATCATTAAAAAATGAATACATATTTGTAAAAATTTGCTTCATAACTTTTGAAGCTTACTCGTATCACATTAATTAGAGATCAAAGTACCAATCCATCATGGATATCCATTACCACGATTGGTAATAGTAAGTATGGTAATGGTAATGATAGCATTTTGTAAAATTTCAGTGGCAATATAATGGTATGGTCACATTTTTTTCGATTTTTTTATAAAAATTTATAAAATCGCTCAATTTTTCTATAGAGTGACTTGAATGGTTTCAAATTTTTCAAATAACAACTGTTTTTTTCATATCAAAATAAAAAATCAAGTTGCTAGAAATTTCTCTTAAACTATACGATATAATTAACTACTCTTTTGTTAATTATTAATTGACAAATAAACTCAAGACATCTCAAGTTTTTCCATTTATCGGGTTCAAATGTCAACATGCGAGTCGAATGAAGGTCAAATTCCGAATCTCCATCATATCATATATTACCCTA
Organism: Nanhermannia cf. coronata Gr-Ori-00579; assembly: GCA_034699045.1. Lineage (NCBI taxonomy): Eukaryota > Metazoa > Arthropoda > Arachnida > Sarcoptiformes > Nanhermanniidae > Nanhermannia > Nanhermannia cf. coronata Gr-Ori-00579. Next base: position 1,986 of record JAQIXA010003816.1, on the reverse strand, counting down.
TATATAGCTATTTAAATCTAATATTTGATATATTTGATTAACATGGTCATGGGGGGCATGGGGTATATTTTACATATCACATAACATAACACATGTTTACATAAATTACATACCTTGTCAAGTGTTTCATCAAGATAAAAAATTATTAAAAAGAGTGATGCTAAAGAGAGTAGAAGAGATACAAACGCTGGAGTAACATAATCACCCTTCCTTGCAAACAAAGCACCAATTCCAGGTCCAACAGTAAATCCAACAGAAAATGCGACACCAATAAAGGCCTAAAGATAAAATATAAAGTTATACGTTTTGTAGGTATGTAATAGTAGTAATATGTTAGAATAACTAAAACTAACCATTCCTTTTGTTCTTTTCTCAGGAGGTGAATCATCAGCAATAATTGTTGTGGAGATTGATACGTTAGCTCTACTTAATCCACCAACAACTCTGGCCAATATGAATAGCGGAAAACTGGTAGCAAATAACCATAATACATGAGATGAACAAATTCCAATCTAAAATCAATTTTAAAACATTAGTTTCATAAAATAAAACACATTATAAATAATATTTTTTACTTTATTTACTGTATCATACCATGCAAATAATTAATGCCTTTTTTCTACCATAAACATCTGAGAAGGCACCAAGCAGAGGAGACGATAGAAATTGTAGAAAGCAAAACAATGAGCCAAGTATTCCACCCATTAACACAGTTTCTGGTTGATTAATTGGAGCTTTAGAAAAAATTAAAAAAATACAAGAAATAAGTCCCTTTAATAAGTATGTGTCTAAGAAAAATGTTGTTTAATTAATATTAATATTTATTTATTTATATAATGCAACTTACCACCAATCAGTTTACCAAAAACTGAAGCTTTCTCTGCAAAACTTTTATAAAATCCTGTAGGATCATTCTCTTTATAATACTGTAAAATTGATGGAAACAATGGAAGGATCATGGTAAATGCAATTAGGTCCAGAAGGAGTGAAAAAATCGTGATTGCTAAAGGTGACCTCATTTTAACCTCAAAAGTTCAGAGAATAACAAGCGTATGTCTATAGAATCTAGAAGATTAACTGACGGTCAGGTAGTATAATGAGTGTAATAGGAAACAGCTGACTTGATAATTATTGACTTGAGCTGCTTGATTGCTTGAAGTTTAGTTTCAACACAAGATAATACAGATTAATATTATCTGAATTTGTCTTCTGAATTATTATTCTGAATTACAATACAGCAATCTTTATATGTACATCTATAAATAAAAAATAGATAAAGTTACTTTTAATATCAATTAATTTTTAAATACAATACCCACAACCTTCATGATATTTTGTTGGTCTTGTTCACAATCGATTACCCGGCATCCGTCCTGAATTCTGTTTCTCAAATTTATTCCTAAATTAAGTATTTTTGGTCTTTTGGTAGAGAAAAAAACCAGCTCAAACCAATTAAAATTATACTGAACACAAATTATGAGCAATAGAGTTTGAGTGATTCGATAGTAGTTGTAATAGAGATGATGATATATACTTATAATTTCTTATATTATTATAGTAAAAAAATAAAATGTTAATTACTATTTGTACAGTCTGTTGCAAATTAAGTAGAAAATCAAATCATATCGAATTCGAATGAATGATGTCAAAAACAACTTGTGGAATCGAATCGAATACTTCAAATCAATACTTGCTATACAAAAAAAAACTTAAATACGAGTAGTTAGGTTAGGACGGAAGGTTAAATGAATAAAAAAAACCACAACTCAGCACAACCACAAATACAAAGTAGGTATTTATTTAAATGTAAATTAAGTAGTATAATTAAATTAGCAATTCATAAATATATAATTTATAATGTAATACTGCCTATCTTGGCCTGACTATACTGTGTCTGTATCTGTTCTGAAATCCCTTATAATTACGAACAGAATCTCTGTCATGCACAAGCCTACTCTCCAATACAAGTACTTAGTATACTTTTAC
>JAQIXA010003815.1:0-12964 GCA_034699045.1 Nanhermannia cf. coronata Gr-Ori-00579 | reverse complement strand
TTTCAACTTCAAAGGTTCAGAAATTGAGTGAAACGCCACCTATACTTATACCATGAAACTAAAAAACGTTACTAAAATTTTGCTTATTTATTTATAATGTAACTAACTCTCTTTTATTTTTATTTACTCGTATGGTAGTATGTATAGTAGTTAGTAGTACAGAGTACATAGGTAAGTATAATAAAGTATCATAACATAATATAATGTAAGTACTTAAGTACCTACTAAAAAAATGCCCTACCTAGTACTTATGTATTCGTACATGTACCTAAATACGTTATGTTATGTACAACTAGAGAGGCATCATTAGCGTTGACCGTTGAATAGGTAGGTAGTAAGTAGGTTTACTATCTACTGAATTTTTCGTGTATTTTAGTTTTAGAATTGAGGTCAAAGTCAAAATCTAGTTTTTCAGAGCCAGAGTTGAAATTGAAATAGATTAATGAACTTATATCGAAATGCTGATGTAGGGTACACCGTACGATCACGTACACACAGTCCAGTGAAGTGTAGTTATTGATACTCTAAGTAATACATATTAAGATATGTATAAGAGAGTAGGTAGTTTAAAAAAAACTTTATGATATCATTTTTCTATAATATGTAATAATAATTTTAAACTACTCATGTCCATGTGATAAATGGTAATATAGTAATATAGTTTAGGGAGGCTAGGCTATTATTCGAATTCGAACTTGCTTTACTTTACATAGATGTTATTATTATTTATCAATTTATTAATTAATAAAATTTATTATTATTTATTAATTAATTGATATAAGTATACATTGTACAGAATATTTGTATTTACATAACCTAACCTATCTATTTTAAAATAAAAATGAAATACTAATCAGTAGGGTACTCATTTCTTGAAGCAATTCTTTTTATCTCTGCATTTGACTGATTATTGATTATATAAAAGTATTTGTAAATTATTCAGTCTTTACTGACACTGCAAAAGCAATATAGCACATTGGGACTAGGAAAGGACATAGATACTTATGGTTAGTAGATATTATTATACATACTTTGTATGAGTAAAAAAATGGGGTATTATAAGATGAGATTTTTGAAAAGTCACAATTAGCTAACCATTAAAATGATTTCAATTTGGAAGTACACTTTCATTGATAGCCTTGAGTATTCCAATAATTGGAATCCAACCTTATTAGGGTAGGAAGGATAGCTTTATGTATTTAAGTACCTATACATACTGATACTATGCAATGTAAATAAATTGAATTTTACGAATAGGATAGGATCCATCTTTTTATTTTACTATTTGTGTAGATTTTACATGATAATTTGAGTTATAGCAATAGATAGCTAACAGTCTTTTACCTTGTTTTAATTAAATGTGATGAGATGAATCAATAGTTTCTTGGACATTTTCCTAATTTAATTGATTATGTACAGAGTATAAATATCTAATCTAATTTAATTCAATTGTAAATGATGTATAAGAAAGAGAAATAACAAGAATTATAATATAAAAGTAAGTAATTCTACAAGAACTGGACTATAACATTTCGATTCCAATGTGATTATTCGTAAACTGGGATAATTATTAAAGCAATCAATTTGAACTCAAGCAGTAATCACTCCCAAAGTATTTAAAATATATAAATGTTTAATATAAAACTAATATATTACTAAATTAAAGGATATGACAATTTAAGTGGTGTTAGTTGATACAAATATTCTGGTATAGTGTTAGGAATTAGAACTAAATTCGATAAATGTTGAATTCAAGAAGTTTTATAGGATTGATTGACAGACAACACAAGTTATTAACCTAAAAATACATATACACTATATTAACTATTCAATGTAGTACTAAATTTTTGAGCTGGGGTTTAATTATTTGAATAAAAATGAATGTCATTTCATATTTGTGTTTTAAAAAATAATTCTTTGTTAATGAATAGGAATACGAATGCTTTCCAAGTATGACATTTTCGATTTAAGTATGGATGAAAATTCTCCGATTGTTTTGCAGTAACTTTGATTTAGATTCCGGGTAACAATATGCAATGAAAAAGGAAGGATGCATCTGTACAAATCTTGATCAAGAGTCTCTTTCAAAAATTGTTCCATATTTGACCAATTAATTGGATATTTCTCTTTTTCAAGAAAGTTAAATGAAGTGATCATTGAATCTATTTTGACAATGTTTGTAGCTAGGCTTGATACGATTTTGTTGAATATATTGCAAAAAGATGGATCAATTGGTACCTAAAATAAAAATAATATTGAATAAAAGTTTTAAAGATAGAAAATTAAGATACCATATTTATAGATATATGAAATGCATGTGAGTTTTATAGGTATATTTGTTGACTAACCTCTTTATTCTTTTTCTTTTTGCTGCTTTTGGCTTCAATTTTGACTAAATTCTTCTTGATTAGAGTCCGAGCAATGTCTAACAACAAACAGCTGAATCCCACCGTCTGTTTGATTGAAAAGTAAAAACACAATTATAAAAGCTGAAAGTCTTTGAAGGTATATGCTATTTAAGATTTCTTTTAGAATTAGCTTACCTCGACACAAAGAAAAATGTTCTCAAAAAGTTCATCTCGCTCAATTAAGTTTTCAGAGTTAGCAAATAATTTTAGATCATTTGAAATTAGATCATTTAAGAAAATTTCGATATCTTCACATATAGTAATTATTGTTTTGCTTGTAGGATCTTTAGTAATTGTGAAAATTAATTCTAGTAATTTAATTAGAAATGAAAAATGTCCTTCATTAAGACTTTTGTAAAAATGATTGGGCCACATCCCATCAAGTGGTAGCTGCTATATAATAAACCAAAATACTCATTGTCAGTAAAATATGGATTTATAATTACAAACGCAAATGAATTATCATTGTTTCGAGATGATATTATGAATTATGTTAAATTACCTGTGGTATCTTAATTACTTCGAAATTACATTTCTTTATTTCCTCATAGTTTGCTTGAAAGTTTGAAATTTTTTCATTATATTGATCATCATCCTTTTGGTCAACTGAAAGTACTAAATTGTTGAAAATGACAAGAAGATATCCACGAATTTTGAGCTTTTGCATGTCTTTATTTATTGTAAGTGTCCGAAACTCGATGTCAACTTTATCAGGCGAAAATGTCCAATGTACAGTCAAATCTCGAGAATCAGAATAAGTTCTTTCTTCTTTCAAATGTTTTTGATCGAAATCGCAAGTCTGAGCAATCTATTTTAAAAAATTAAAATATTTTATTTGTCATTAATGTATTATCGTTGTGTTATGTTATGTTATTTATGATATTACATGTTTTCAAAATCTTACTTGAATATATTGAGAAATATTTGTTGCTCGCTTAGTAAATTCGTATAATTGTTTTTCTACTTTAATAAGTGCCATTTGAATTGAATTGAGCAATACATCTCGAAAGTTCATAAATTCGATTACTTTCTCCCATGATCCATATTTATAGGCTAATGAATACATCATTATAATTTATCTTATTATTATTATTATTATTATAAAATAATTTATTTGAATAATTACCCGATAAGATATGTTCCATACTCTTTAAAAATAATATTTTAACAAAATAAATATCACGTAGGTTTCATATAAAACATACCTCTTTTTGATAATTTGAGTAAAAACTGTCAGCTATTTGAAAATTCTTAGTAGCTTCAGAGAAAGTTCCTAAGTAAGCTGTTTTCCATAAATGCATATAGCCAAGTGACTCCCATTGGATATGTTTGAGGTCTAAACCACTAGAAATCACAAAATTATACAAGTTTCGTAAATACCAGACTATGTAATAGGCAATCTATAAAAAAAACTAACCTGAATGAATTAGCTGCAGCATAGCCAGCACCAGTTCGAAAATATAGCTTAGAAAGTAGAATTCTGACTTGTGAATTAGATGGACTTCTTGTGAGGACATACTCCAGTATTGCCATGCTCAGAATGACAGGAAATTCATTTTCTTTAAACGTATAATCACGTTTACGATCTAAATGAACATTAGCTAAACCATTTGAGATCAAAGAAGACTCATTGTCATTTTCAGAAGCATTGTTAGTAATTTCTTTGGTCCTGTCGCCAATGTCGGGTTTCCCATCAAAGGTTTCAGGTAAAATTCTTTTCACTTCTTGTAGTTTCCCAAGCTTAGCTTCTTCTTCATCAATCTTAATACGTTCAGCTTTCATTTTGCAAATATAATCAACCCACGATGAATTATTAACCCACACTGATTTGGCTAAAGTAAGAGCAGCAAGAAACAAAAAGGCTTCATGAGGTTGGTAAGCAGTGTCAGCATTTTCGATCATCCCCTTGTTTGCTTCGATCATTTGATCACGAGCATCCAAGAATGTAGTAACTAAAATTTGAATATAATTCAGAACCCCAGTAGGATTAGTAAGGTCATCTATTTTGAAGAATTGGCGCAAATATTGGTAATTTAATGCTCTCAAAGTTTCGCTTATCTAAAAAGAAATAAAAATAAAACGAATTGAATTGAATAGGCAAAACTTTTAATTAAACTAAATTGAAAATAAATAAGAGTCAAGCTTAACTTACAATAGCGTAATTAATTGGGAAAGTCATATAATCTTTGACATATTGAAGGAGAGTTGACTTTTTATCTTCATTGACAATGTTTGGCAAGAAGGTTTGTAAGTCAAAAAAGAAAGACGGCTTTCCACCAAAATATTTCACAAATAATTTAAATGCATCTTCACATTCAGGACTACAGGAATTGTAAAGTAAGAATTGAGAAAGAAGTAATGATTTTGTAGGCGGTGTAACTGTTGTTAATAATTCATTTATCAAGCTTTTGACTCGTTCAGACTGTGTTTCTTGAAGCATTTTAATATATGACTCAAAATTATACCATTCTTCAGGACTGCAAAATAAATAAAGAGAGGGATCTTTATAAAATGATTATGTATTACAGTATATTATATTGTAGTAGATACATATTTAATATTAAATAAAAAATATTAATTACCATTTTCTAATTCTATCCTCGTAAAAATCAGTCAGTACATCTAATTTATTTGTGCTTTCTAAACAGTCAATGTACAGTTTTTGATATGGACTAACAGAAAATGAGTATTGCTTTAAGAATGAATCGATAATCTCCAAGATTTTTTCAAATTTTCCCTGGAAGAATATCAAATAGATATATAATCTTAAATTCTCAACTATTTATTAACTTATTATTTTATTAACTACTTGCTTCCAACCTACTTATTATTCATGTTAAATCTTAAATCAATTAACTAATATGTAGTTTAATATACCTGCTTACGAAGTATCAACATAAAAAGATAAAGTTCGTGCTCAGAGTCTATCTTCTTATCATCGATGAATTTTGCCATCATTTTTTCAGCAAGTGGTAAGCTGACTCGTAAAGAATTCGGATCAATGTCACGATCAGCTTTAACATATAAGCTCATAATGGCCCAGGAAAAATACGGCATTTTTGGATAAAGTTTATAAAGCATAAGAGCAGTTTGATGTTGCTTCTGATAATCATTTACTCGAGCATATGCCATAAAACAATGTGTTAATAAATCTTCACTTCTTTCCTTAGTACATGCTTTCTCCAAAAGTTGACAAACCATTCGTGCTGCAAAATAGTATGAAATAATACTTTAGAAATCTCTTTTGTCAGTTTTCCAAATATAAGCCCAGTCCATTTTTCTCTATTTAAATTTCAAAAGTGTCGACTGTATAATGCAAGTAAAAGACAGGCTTACGTTGGTCAAGTTCTCGATAGCATATAGACAGAGCTTGAATTGTATTTTCATCAGTTGGCACATCGTCGACAATTGGTGAAATGATTAAAAGACACTCATTCGATTTACCCATTCTTAGCAAAGCCAGGGCCTTCAACACCTAAATAATCAAATATATCAAAAATATAAATCCAAAGTACAGTCTAATAATGCCAATTTCAACTGTAAAAACCCGAACTTTAACATCAATTATAGCATTTACATGTAAAATTGAAACCATAATCGGGTATTTCGGAGCTAAATTAGATCTGCTCATGCCAAGCATGTATATTAACTTATTAATTATTTTATTACTAATGCTAATCGTAAGTAGGTATATAGTAGGTACCTACCTTAGCACAGACGAAATCCGGTGTTTTCTTCAATAGACGATCAACCTCTTGTACAACCCTCTTATTATTAGCTGAATCAAGGAGATCTGAAAATAAAAATGTCATGTCATTATAGAGAGATTACTATTTACTTTTATTTTATGAATGATTACCATTGTCAATGATAATCTAGTCATTGACAGACAGTGACATTAAATCTAAAATATCGAATTTTGACCTCACATTCACAATTAAATACATTGGAAAATAAGACCAAAATCTAGTTTTTCAGAACTGCATAAATAAATAATGATTTTAATTTTACTTACCAAAAATAAGACGAAGTCTTCTCTCCTTTACAACATCAGAGATAGGCATCTTTTTAGGTTATGTTACAATGACAATACAAGGGACAAGAATACGATATGAGAATACGACAAGAATTCGATACGACAAAAAAGGCCTTTAATATTTAATATTTACAAAATGTAGACTACCTACTAATTATTACCTATTTATCTAAAAAATGGCATGGTTGGTACTTTATTATTAATTTAAAAAAATATAATTGATACGAACAAAAAGGAAAAAGTACCCCCTGCCCCTACCTAACTACCTAATTGTAAGCTATGTATAATTAAACTTAAAATTTAAAACCTTAAAACTAAAGTATAAAGTGAATCAAAAATAATAAGAATTTCCAATCAGTTAAACAATAGTTAAGAAAATTATAAAAAATTAAGAAAATTAATTATTTAGATTTTGAATTTGATCTGATAAGATAACTGATAATTTATTGATTTGATTGAAGTTTTTTAATAAAAATAAAATTTTTAATTTTATTGATTAGAATTCAGCAGAGATTCAGAACTGAATTCTGCAAAAAATTATCGCTTTTTCTTTTTTGTTAAAAATTAAAAATACATTTTAGGTACAGACACAGTACGAAATAGATCCATGAGCCTGAGCCAGCAAAGCAAGCAACAAAAAAAGCAAGACAAGATTTTGAATTTTTGAGATTTTAGTTGAGGATTGAGAATGAGGTTGAGAACATAAAATGGGGCTATTTAGGTAACTTTGAAACAAAATTTCCTTATATAAGCTCAGAGAAACCAGATTTTGACTATGACTCTGTAATTTTACAAATAAATTGAGATCTAAATTAGGGGTCTCAGAGCTGAATGGAAAATTAAAGGCAAGTAATATAGTCATTGCAATGGTATTTGTAATTAATTAGGTACCTACTTACTACTTATAATTAATGGTACATTTTTCGTAGATCTGCAAAAACTATTCTAATTCTAATTCTAATTCTAATCCTAATTGTATTGTACCTGTCCCTACTCCCTACTACCTAATTGTAATATTGGAATAGTCACCACGAAAAAGGCGGATGTCCCGACGGTCATTTTAGATTTATTAAATTGCATTATAGAATTTGAGATAGTTAATTTTATGAAAACAAAAAAAATCATTTTTGGCTTTCTTCAGATTTTGAAATTGATCTTCTGCTCCTGAACTCAGATTCCATAATTACACATAAATATGCCGAAGGCCAATCTGTAAGATAATATAGCTACTTTACATAAGTAGCTATATTGAAAAAATATGAATCATTTACCTACACTTAACTTAAGATAACATAAAAAAACATAAAAATCAAAAATCCCATGCAATAGTTGGATCATTTAGTAATTATGTAGGTAGTAGGTAGGTAGGTAAGGTACATATTTTTTAAGTGGTAGATTGTACCGGTACCATACCTGATATTATTCTTTTCTTAAGTCTTAAGTACTTAACATATATAATTCTAATTCTACATGTATTTAAATTAACAGCACAGAATATATACCAAGGTATAAATAATTATCTTATTAAACAGTTATAGTATCCTGCTACTACGTATTTGCTATTTACATTTTCAATTATTAAACCCATTAGCTATAATTACTATTATAATTCCTATGTTAGGCATTGTAGTTAGGTTAGGGGCATTATTATTATTAAAGTTAGGTATCAACTCCAACAATGCAAGCAAGGGGCAAATAAACATCTTGATTTCCGCAAAAATATACCTTTTACTTATAGATAGTACCCTACATATAGTTATGAGATGAGGGATAGAATGTTAATATCCTTCATTAGTATTACATTCAATTTTCCATTATTTATTATAAATAATGTTGGATTTTGTAATTTGTATTATTCAATAATACTCAATGTAAATGTAATATATCTCATTAATTTAGTATACCCTTGATCCTAGTAGCAGTACTAGTACATTATATTAGATAATTATAATTATCTGCTTTAGAATAGATTAGGTTAATAAATTTATTATACTATATAGTAGCACTAACTATCAACTACCTACTATAAAATGAAGTAATATGCTTAAAACTTACGATTAATAAAAATGTACAAAGTACAAAGTAGGTAAATTTTTACGGAGATTCGGCGCAAACCCTGGATATTAAGGTACATAGGTACATGCAAAATATCCTATTAGAGTCAAATCTCGTTATACAGACACCCTCTCTATAAAGTAAGCCTTTTCTGACCTGATTTGTCAAGCTGAAGAACAATTCTAAAAAAAACTGTCCAAAAGATGAAATCTTAAAATCTTATCACTTTCAAGATCACTTATCTTATCAATGTTAATCATAAAAAATAGTTGGATTTGAATAATATTTAACAACAATTTTTAAAAAACGAGAAATTTTAAATCATATAATTACATTCTCATTTCATTAGAAATAGTTTGTATAATAACGTCTTATTTCATTTCCTCTTGAGGTAACGTTACAGGGATATTTGACTGTATTATCCATTCTATATTTTAAAAGATCTCTGCTCTATGTTCTACGAAATATGTAAGCCTAGTATAGTCAGTTTTCGTAAAAAATTCTTCTCGTTCATTCATACTATTTCAGTCTCTAAAAAACTTCTACGGTATTTCTAATTTCTTATCGCATTGCATTGGTAAAAATTTATTTTTAGTCGACATCAGTATTGTGAAAAAAAATATTTGACAAAGAGTTAACTATAGAAGGATCTAGCACGAATTTGGACAATTTAAAATAGTTGCAGATCTCTGTATTATTCTATTCGATTCTGCAAAAAATTGTTCAAAGAATCAATTTATCAGTTCAGTACCCTACTAGTATAAAACTACTACATAGTAGAGGTACATCCTTTTTCATTTCTATAACTAGATTTCTGTCCTATCCTAGTTAATGAAAATACTCCAGCAAAATTTACACTAGTGTGTGGGCTAACTTATATAAGAGTATGAGCATTGAATGGGCTGGGCTCTATGTATTTTCGTTAAATATAGGAAATAAGTCCACGAGCAAAAAATTTATCTCGAGTTATACAACTTTAGCTATAGTACCTACTAGTACTGAGAATGAGTACTGGTGCTGGTGATACTGGTGATGATAAAACCACTACTAAGGACTTGGACTAGTCCTAAGCTAAAGTCTATCGAATAGAGTTATATATAGGATCAACGTTCTCAGATCTTTCAAATGAAATACTTTTGAGTTTCAGTTTGAGTGCTCAGCTGGTTACATTTTTTGAGAATAATTTCCATATGCTTCATACACATAATACACATACTACTACTAGTACTTGGTGCACAAGTTTTACAAGAATATTACCTAATAAATTTATAGAAATTTTAGAGTCGTCGTTGATAAAGTGTACTCGTACCTAACATAAAATATTTCTGCTGCAAATTAAGTTATAAGTTGTATTTGTAAAAAAGAATACATACTACTATTTACTTACTTAACTATCTATATTGATTTTTGATTACTGATTACTAAAAGTTTATAATATAAAATTAGATGGGAAATGCAAAAGAAAGAAGCATTTTCAGAGAGAGGGTTACTTCTCCTCAACTATGTTTATTGTCAAAACTAGTGTTTGCGAGAATGTTATTCGCACAGTGACAGTGGATCCACTCAAAATTGGGGTCAAAATCACAAAAAATCCATCGATTTTGGGACATTGGAACTGTACCTCCTTTGCTAATATCGATATCACCAGCTTTGGAAAGCGTTATAAAAGAGGTAGAAGACGCGGGGGTAAAGGTAAAAGATTCTCGTCGATAAAATTTAAAGGAAAAAACGCAAAGGTCAAGTCAATTGCCCCTCGAAAAAATGTTTCTACAATCTTAACCGGTACAAAGGATAAGAGAGATACCAAGTTGATTTTTGATAAGCTCTCATCTCAAATTTCCCTTAAAAAAGCTCAGATCACTTTACTAAAAAAGCAAATCGATCTTGACATCAAAAATTGTGACCCATCAGAACCTCAAGAGGAGACTTTTTGGCCTAAAAAGGCTTCCGAGTCTGGTTCATGTACAGAAAACGATCAGTTACTCATACTTCCAATAATACCCAATCCTGAAAAGGAAATTATACCAACAATACCTATTATATCATTGCCTTCAGTCGATAGTAGTGAAACTCGAGAAAAAATTCCAGATATTGATAATAGTGAGATTATTAAAGCCTTAACCCAAACCCAAAGAAAATCATCAGATATACGTAATCTTGAGAAAGATAATCTTGTGGTTGTTAAAAAGATACTATCACCAGAACTATCACCAGAACTTCTAGAAGACAAGTCACAGTCAGACATTGTCCAAGAAAGAAATAATTCTAGTCCAAAAGTTACCACTAGAACATTATTAGGCGACTTATTGGGTCGACCTGTACGAAATCAATATCTGGATCTGGATAAAAATAAATGTACAAAGATCGCACGCGTCAAGCCGAATAGTAAGAGTGTGGGCATTTTAACTCAGGCTAAAATAAAAATTAACTCGTTTCAACCTCATCCTATTGATTTCAGTGTAAATAAAAATAACTTAACCCCATCCTCAAGAATAAATAATATTGATTCCAAATACTCATATCCTTATAGTACTAATTATTCACACAATTATAACTCCATTTTAAGACAATCAGAAAAACCATCGTCAACTTGTTCCAATATCAAGCAACTGTTGTCAACTGTTACCCCGGTCCAAACCCATCCACTGAATCTTCATAAAAATATTCAACAGCCGGACTGTTCAAACATCAACAGAAATACTACTAGCACTAACAGTCTCCAGAAAAAAAACCAAACTCCAGCAATTAAGCTTCATGATTTCCAATTTTTAATTGGCATTTTGCTGAAATCTCCAAAAAGAACTGTACCCAATTTAATTCCTTCTCGTCTAATTAACCGGCAAGTCTTTTTTTCAACCAATTTTTAAAAAAATATTTGTAATCTTATAAAAGAATTTGAATAAGTTAGATTTGGATACTCATGCCTAGGTACTAAAAATTAGTAGTATCGTATCTACTTGTATTTGTATGGTAATGTATTACTGACTAATATGAGTAATTTTAGAATTGAGAAAAATAATTTGTACATATTATATGGGCCTATACTAATCTGTAATTGGGATTTGGAACAGCTATGACGTTATATTAGTACATGTAACATGATATAAACATGTCAAATTCTAATCGAAATGTCATTAAATTACTAATATGATAAAATAGGAACCAACCATATACAGTATGCTTATATATCATACTGATATAAGAGAATAAATTACCCAGTTTCACAACTAAATCTAAAAAGTAGGTACTACCTATACTGTATAATATGATGTACATTTACCTACCGAAAAGATATTTAGCAGGTAGGTAATATATTGATTTATAAAATAGGGCACATAAGGTAATAGGTATTCTTATAGAAGGTCTTTCAGTATCAGTACTACGGGTATAGAGGTATTTTACCGAGAATTATTTATGTCAGTACAAAGCAAATATATAAAATTTAAACCAAAGTTCATTAACCCTAATCCTAGCATTATGAACTTTTATTATTAGTCGCGAAAATATTTATAATCCTTTTATATAATGCTACATGCATGTATAATTTTACCTATACCTAATCTTAATATTTTGGATCTTGCAATATTTTAATTAAACTTCAAGCATGTTTTCATTTAATTACCTAACACGTTATAAATTTTGAATGTACTTTTATAATATTATTTGAAATTGAGATTATACGAGTACAGTATACTGCAGGTATGTTAGTGATACTATTTATATACAGATTAATCTCATTTGATGTAGAATTGTAATGGGATTGTCAATTTAAAATCAAATTAGATATTTTTTGAATATAAAATGGTCGTAAAAAATTATTCTTAGAAGGTAGATACTTACTTAAACTAAAAGCCATCTTTGTAAAGTAATAACTAGCTTACAATTACAATTCATACAAGGCGATTGGCAATTTGATTTCTTGACCATAAAAAGTGTACCATCGTTATCATTCTTTATGTATAGTTACGAGTATTTCTTACGCATTTTTATTTCCATATCCGGCAAAAATTTATGAGTAACAAACATCAGTGTATATTTAAAATCTTTCAAAAGTAGGCGTGCAGTGGTGTGTATGTATCTAAAATATGTATTTCGAGTTTCCATTAGTTTATAGTACACAAACTCGTAGTTAGTTAATTTTTTTAAATTGTATGTACAAGTCAGCAAATTCTGCAAGATTCATTCCTCAACTCAATCGTTAAAGTCCATTGCCTTACTATAAGCATGTATGTGAAAAAATTAATTTTGTCCAGCTATTTTAATATTAATAATCTGCTCAGAAGATTATGAAATTTTTCAAAGGAAAAATCCAAGCCTGCTTGTGCTTCATAATATCGTTATGTATAAAAGATGTATATTAATAAGGATAATACGTAGTACCGGTATATAGGGCAAGCTTGGCGGAATGGCTTAATGCTCAGACTTAAAAATCTAAAGCATTATACGCAAACCATTCATATTGTCT
>JAQIXA010003814.1:0-12966 GCA_034699045.1 Nanhermannia cf. coronata Gr-Ori-00579 | reverse complement strand
TACAAAAAATTTTATTTGCGTGAAAAAAAATTTACGTAAAAAAAGCCAAAGGCCTGAAACCCGAAGATATCCTTTAGTCAAGTTTTTTTGTTTTAATATACGAGTACCATACCTAGGGATATTCTTATTTCAAATTGCAATTTTGAAGAGCTTCATTCATCTCGAAAACTATAAAATATGCCCATAAAATTCCTTAATTTACATAAAAATTTATTTTTACAAAAGTCATCTACGATTTTTACGCCTAAAATTTCCCATTTTCTTAATATTAAAGATGCTACAATATCAAGATTTGTTTTAAAAGAATAATTTTTTTTAAATTATAAACTTATTAATGTAAAAACCTATTTGGTTAGCCACCTGCTGCTAATTTTCTTAATCGAATCTTACTCGTATTAGTATTAAATTGAAATTTTAGTGATCAAAAACCAGTTATTATTTAGAGCTTTTAAAACCGTGTAAGAATTAACAGAGAGCATTTAACTGGCCATTTAATTGTCAGATTTTTCGATATCTCCAAAAATGGGTTTGTAATTGAAATTGAGAGCTGCGGGTTAAACAAATGGATGATAAATTAGACAGTCGAAATATCCTTTATATAAGTAGTACTATTAGTACTTTATATAGAGGTATACAGTATACCTTATGGTAGTTTTGTCAAAGTCAAGGTTGATTTTTTATCAGGTATTTTTACCATTTGATTTTTGTTAGGGTCGGTATATGTAGTTATATTCTGCTGTTAATATTGAGGTTATAAGAGTCTTTAACCTTTTACAGTATATATAAGATACATAAGTAATAATAAGTAATATTTAATCTGATCTTTGGCTGGGCAAACCATATTGGTTTCGTTTCGTTTGGTTTTGGTTTGAAGTTTGGGTTTACATTTATTTTCCAAGAGCGAAGAATCCTTAATTAAATATCACTGCTGGATATATTCAAACAAGAAATTGTAAATTTTAAATTCACATTTTTCCTTACCTTACCTTATATCGGTACTTATACAAGACAAGTAACAGTTCACTCTTTAGAATTTATAAAAATTAGGTAATTTTTAACGAAAAAATATCAAAATTTGGATATGATTATCATAAGATATGTCTAAATTTTCTAAATTTAGACTAAATTTTCTGAAATTCAATGTCGATAAAATGAGTCATGTTTAGCTTTTTGACGCTTTAGGATTTTTTAAATCATTCTCCATATAAACGGCCGATCTTATATTAAAATTAGTCAAAAATGTCCAGCTATAACCTCATTAGGCCTTCTAATTTATTTTAATTATTTTTTAAAATAAATCTTGACATTTGAATTTACTTTAGCATAACTAAAGTTAAATATCCAAAATCATAAAAAATAAAAAGAACTAATTGGGCGAGCGAAGCGAGCCCTTACTATTCAACTTTGCTTGCACTTTGTCCGTCTGTCTGTTTGTCTGTCTGTCCAGAGGATAACTCGCGAACTACTGGAGCGATCTTAACCAAACTTGGTATGGAGGATCCCCATAGGGTCTCGATGTGCCATTTTGACAAAAATTTCAGATTGCCCCATCCTAAGGAGTCATGGGGATCATTTAAGGGTTCGCCGGGACCATTAAATTATTTATTTAATAAAAATGATCCTTAAAGTCTGAATATTATTAAACCTTTATTTTTAAAATTATTGAATTTTACTCGTAAGAAATGGTTATACATGCTTTGCTCGCCCAATTTATAATCAACTGCTAAAGAGCTGTTGATTAAGTCCTAGTAAGTAATTTTTTGAATTTTTATTAGGTACTGTACTGACTTGAATGAAGGGTTACTTGTATAATTTCTCAAAAGCATTGTCATTGGCTCGAACCTATTGGAAATTACTACTATTCTATCTAGAATATATGATTTAAGGCGTATATCAGAGGATTTTAAAAAAATTAATGATTCCTTATGTCACGACCTGCCCCCCTGACCCTTTTTATACTTACAAGGAGCCAAGTCAAGTCAAGTCAAAAAATCCTCAAGTATTTATACCTAAGATACTTGTTAATAAAAAGTACCCTGCCCTTAAATCCACATGGATATATTACATCAAAAAAATATACCTATTTTTTTTCTGTACTAACTAATACTGATAATAGGGCTAATAGAAATGAATAGTGATCCCTTAAAAAGATAAAATTACAGGCCCAGGTGCATACATAATACATGTAGGCATTTCTCAAGATCACTTTTTTTATTTTTGTCCCTGAAAAATTGTAAATTGTCCCTTAATACTATAGTACTATAGGTAGAGTATGTATAGAGTATTTGTGTTCCTTAAATTCCAGAGTCTTAGGACGTGGATATGTAAATGTCAAAGCTCGTCAACTTGAAATTGATCAAAATCTCGGATTTTTCATTTCTCAAGTCCTCTGATCCTGCGGGGTCGGTTGGTTATAATAATTTATAATATAAATAACGTTTTATATCATAATTGTGACTATATTTAATAAGTTTGTAGGTACTCGTAGTACGAGTATATCTAAATTTTTCTAATCAGGGACATTTGATCAGCAGTTTCAAAATTTCAGAATCAATTTTGTACAATCTAACTAGCAAAAAGAGAAAAATTGACAAAAAAACTCTTCTAAAATATAATTATTAGATATCACAGTATTGTGACCATGACACGAAGAACATTACGGGTATGATATGAATTCAAAAGTTAAAAAATTATTGAACCCAATCAATATAGATTTGTACTGAAAATTTGATGTAAATTTTGCCTTTATATAAATAGGTAGGTATATATGTGAATATGTATCAGGTATATCTACAGTCTACAGTACTTGTATTTTGTATACAATGAAGATACTTTGCAAAAAAATCGCATAATTCTCAAAGAACTTATCAGATTTCTCCGAATTTGCAAAATGATTCTTAAGGACATTCTGGCCTTTATATGAGGTTTAACATGCAAAGGCCAAGACCTGAAAACCGAATAGATCCTTTACCAAAATTCGAAACTTTACATACAAAAAATCCTATACATATAGCATTATTAAAGTAAATCGATATCTAAACTAAATCAAAAATATTTTTAGATTCATTTTTATCAAAATTCAGAATGTGATTCGATTCGAAAAGTTCATATGCGCCTACTAGGTAAATTTCGTATTTCCTTAAAATTTCTCATTTTGGGTTCATATGTGCTTATATACTTGACCCAATTTTCAAATCCAAATCCTAGTTTTCGTCTAATTGATTTTATTATGTATTACAAAATCTAGGATTTCAATATTATTTCAATAATATCTTTATTTTCAAAATTCTAAAAACTATCTCACAGAAATCCAAAGTATCTGTAGTTGGTACTTTTATGTTGTTTTCAGATACTTTCCAAAAAAAATGAAATATTTCGATTCTACAAAGATTACTTATATTTTTGTTTAGTATGTAGGGTACTATTAGTCTCTTCTAGTGCTATCATAAAGAAATAATTTATCTCTAGATGAATCATGATATGATGATGATGATGATGATGATGTCCTAATGAATAAAATGCAAATGAGTGAGAGACTCTGTGTGTATGGTGGGCGAGACCCTGGGCTTCAACTTACCCAATGAAAATCCCGCATTCAAATTTAGATAGAATAGAAGAAGAGTTGTTGGAGGCTTTTAATTAAAACAAGAGCTTGCATATTCCCTACTACATAATTTTATATTTCTAATATCTCGTACCTTACTTATGTACTACTAGATAGACTAGGTATTTTATACCAAGAGAGATCCGAGAGGGTTGGACAACTCTGTCTAATGAGTTACAGCCAATCCTTATACATTCAGATAATATGAATATTATATATGTAGGTATAAGAGAGCTGAGTTTTTTAACTCTTTTGCTAATGAAGAAGAGTATGCGCCGGGATACATACAACTCCTATTATTATTATTATACCTTACTTACTTACTTACTACTTGGGATACCCCTTCCTTTAGTTTTCCAACAGACCCAACCAGCACTTTTTTAATTAATATCTTGCCACCAAATTTCTAATTTAGTCCACAACCAGAAACCCTACTAACCAGTCGCAAAACTACCAATAACCGAAAAAAATCCGAACAAAAAAATTCGGGGAAAGGACAGACGGAAATCGAAGGCAGTGTAGCTCACTTATATATCCCATATTATATACTGTATATATTGGGTAGCACGTGTTGTACAATTTGTATCAGCATAATCAGTACTTACTTGTAGAAAAGACAGAATCGAAAAGCTCCAGAAAACAGAGGTTTTCGAGGGGGGAAAAGTAATTTTTTTTTTACAAAATACTCGAATTTTTGCTATAAAAAGATTCACAAAACCACGGTTTTGTGATTTTTTATAAAATACAAGAAATTTTGCTAAAAAAGGTAGAGAAACTGGTGTTGATTTTTTGAAAAAAAAGTGATTTTTTTACTATTAAATTACCTATCAAAAGTTCAAAAAAAGACAAAAATTGGTAAAAGTGTGCTTACCATTACCATTGAAAGTTGTCCAAAATATTTCTCAGCTAAGAAATGTACATTATAGATAGATAATAGAGTTTTTAAAGTGAATTTTGAATATTTTTAAAAAAAAATTTAAAAAATTCCATACACAATCATACTCGTTAACTCCAATTTTAAAAATCTCGAATTTTGAGTTGTTAATTTACCCGCTGACTTTATATTGCAATTGTTAAAATATCTATTTCATTATCTTTAACTTTAACTATAAAATTAGAAAGAGTGTTTAGTGATTCAGTTTTAAAACTCTATTTTTGAGGATTTTTTTGCAAATTTTTTGAAAACAAGTGTAGAACAATACTTTTACATTATAATCTTAAGCTATCTGTCTTAAATTGTGCTTATTTTCTACAAAAAATTCCATAAACTCTACAGTTTCGTATAAAAACAAACAAATCAGCTATTATACAGAGTGCTTCAAACTAAACTATACAGAGAGAAAGGTAAGTCAGTTTTCATTTAAAATGTAAATTGTTCAATTATTATATTGCCTAGACCTAGTAGTACTCAGGATCCTCAGACTCAGAGTTAAGACTTGACAATTAAATATTTTACTTTTAGATAACTTTTTGACATTTTGACAACAAAATTTGAGAATTTTGATAATTAATTCAGTCAAGTCCAAGTCATTAGATAAATGATACTACAAGGTTTGTATTGTCAAAATAAAATTACATTTGCCTATACTTACCTATACTTACCTATACTTATTTTGAATTTTGAATGAAAAGTGAGATGGTCAAAAAGTCTCAAGTTCTTGAAGTATGTAAGAAGGTTAGAAATTCGGGGCAAATAAATACAAAAAAGTGCATTTCCCCATACTCTTACATACATAGAAGTATCTACATAGGTATAAATGTATACTTGGGTATTCAATTCGAATCAAAAGGATCAGAAAAAATCTGTCGAAATGCATTTATGTACTCTGTAAGTCTGTATTCTGTATGTACTTACTTTCATTTAAAACCTTTGAAGATATTTTTTTCCTAGGTATTTTATTTTATTTCCTAGTTCAAAGTCCATATAAAATACATATACTTGGTACTATACTGATAGTAGTATTCATGTAGTAGGTACCTTACCTCGTAAGTACATTCGAAATTCGAGTATAAATATAAAAATAAAATGGGATAAAGTTAAGGTTGAATTTGAATGGATTTTTACTACAAGAACGCACATTTATTTGCATCTACTACTATTACATAGGTCTGTACTATAGTAGTATAAGATAAGTAGATTGCATTTTCGAGGATTGCATAACAACCAAAGGTTAAAGGATACTTGCATCACTTTACTAATATATCTGTACTATCACTAGTATAGTGATATAAATAGGCTTATGTAGGACAAACTGATCTTGAAAAAAATTCAAAGATTTCAGAAATATTGAAAAATACAAGTCACCTCACCTCATAATACAATTATGATCAAAAACAAATTTTTACCAATTTGAAATTACTAGTAATTTAATAGGTAAATAGTTTAATGGGTATGGAACAAACTGATTTGAAAAAATTGACAAAATTTATCATTAAGACTAAAATGTCGACTTTATATTTTTTTTAAATCGTAAACCTTAACATTACAGCTACATTTACAGTTGAATTACACTTTTATATCGGAGAATTAATTAGATTTTAGAGCCAAAATTTGTAATCCACAAGCAGGAGTCTTTAGACCTAGTTCTTTAAGGACTAGTCTTTGAGTTTTTTTTGCTGGAAATATGAAATTTTAATGAAATTAAAAATTTGGATTTGAGCCTTTTTTGATGATTCATATTTTCCCTTTCCGAACTTTTCAAACCTTTTCTGAAATCATTTTTTGTCCATTTTTTTATACATAATATGATCTATTATTTACATTAGTATCTACATATTATGGACGTAGTAAGTAAAGGGTTCATATTTTTTTATAGAAAATTTATTTAGAACTGATGTTTGATGATGGTGTTGGTGATGGTCGCCAGTTTGTTGAAAACTAAAGTTGTTCATCGTATGTATACCCGGGTATTATTTCTCTCATTTGCTTAGTCTCCGAAATTTGAGAAATTTTCGCTTTTTCTGTTACCCGTCGAGTCGAGAAGGAACTAACTACCATAGGACCTTAATACAGGAGACTAGTGCCTATCTAAATAGTGAGACGCAATCGCAGTCATTATCCCAAGCAAAAGCCCCGCATTAATTAGGACCTTCGCTTCTTTGAACACATACTACTATTACTATGTATTATTATACACATACATACATTATGATATTTTTCCCCATACACATACATACCATACATATAGAATACATACATAGAAGAACACATGCAAATCTCGGGACTAGTCAGTAGACTTTTTGCAAAGCACTCGATTGGTTAGATTGGGAAAGTCAAATTATAAAAGGATAAAAAAAAGACACTGGGAATCAAATACTCCGAAATTTGGATTAAACACCCCCAAAAAAATCAGAGAAATAAACCGAAATTTTACCAAATAGAAAAAAAAAACCGAACCGATAAAAATAATCATTCGACTGGGAGAAGTGCGAGGAGAAGCACTATTACACAGGATACTCTAAAAGTGACTTGTTAATTGACATTTAAAAAAAAAGTGGTTGTCAAATAAAAGTGACAAAGTAGTGACAAAAAGTGTCAAAAAAGTGTCAATTTTAGGTTGTAAATTTAAATTGTTTCAAGTGACACCATCTATCATATTAATTTACACAATTAATATTAGCTCCAACTACTCCTTAATTAAAGGTATTAATCAAAATTATACAAATTTTTAATCAAATCTTGCTCTTATTATATATGACTTGTAAGAAACTATCGAGAACGTGTTGAAAGCACATTTTTTCGGGGTTTTTGAGATTTGCACGATTTCTTCTGTTTTTTTCTTGTATTTCAGTTTGAGAGAAATTTTTAGACAAGTCTGAACTCGATTGAGAAACGAGTAGAACTGAACGAGTTTTTGGCCAGAAAAATACAAGACCTTAAGAATATACTATAGTACATAGTAGTATCCAAGTATGTAGTAAAAGTATACTCGAATTTCTCAGAAGGAACAAGTTACACAGCAACCATCTCAAATACAAAAAAAAGATAGAAAATAGAGAAAAAAAACTTGGTTTTTTTTTCCTTTTACAAGTCCAAACCAAATATAAAAATAAAGTATTTCAATGCCCTTTATATAGCCCATTCAATCCTCAAAACATTTGCCATTACTAGACTACTACTACTAGTCCTATTACTACAGACTACTCATATATTATTATAGATATTTATTTTATAGGGTTAGGTTAGGATTTTTACTATATTTTTACTATATTTTATATATTTTTTCGAAATGGTCAGAGAAACCATCAAACTAACCCAAAAACCATCGAGTCAGTTGTAATTCAATGGGACCATTATTTCCTACCACAATTGGGCAAAAAAATAAAAAAGCCCCTAAAAAATGACTCCAAAAAAGGCTCTTGAAACTCGTTAAAATTACTTGGTTAAAAAACTTTCAAAAAATTCTCAAGATCTCAAATTTTCTGTACATCTTCTTCGAGCAAAGTTCGGTTAGTTAGCTTTTCTTGTCAATTTTTTGACTATTTTGTCGAGTTTAAATCTTAAGAAATTAAGCAAAATTTGGACAAAAAATTTCACTTTCCTAAAGAAATTTCGATAAAATTTCCTTTGAAATGGAATATTAAGTCAAAATATTTGAGACCAAGTAGTTTACTAGCCAAATTGTTGTATTACTGGATGAAATATGTAATATTTATATGGTTTATAAGGGCAAGAGCCTTCACAGCCTAGACCTAGAAACTGTAAATACATTTAGGTAGAGTTCAGTTTTCTGAACTGAGCTGAGCTGAGCTGAGTTGATAGATGCAATGCAAGTTTGAAGGGTGAAAAATCGGGAAATGTTCTCAAAAAAGTGAACAACAGAATGAACAGGAAAGGACTGAGCAATATGTTCAATATATTATACTATACTAGTATATCTCTACTACATAGTATAATAGTATACTATAGATAGATAGAAATATAGGTTGGTTTATTTACAAAAATCGAGTACCCTATACTTTTATAAAGATAAAAATACCATGGTTTTTGGGTATAGAAAGTTGAAAAACCTTTCCTCAGATTCAAACTTGCACAAAATGCACTTGGTATAGATATACACTACATACAGTATACTAAATATATAAGTTCAAAAATCCAATAAAACTGGGAATTGGGTCTCATTTTTGGAAATCTATATGAAATACATAAGTACATAAGTAGTAGTTTTACACGATTTAAGAAAAATTTGGCAATAATTTATAACTTTTTCAAGATATCTTGAAATCTTCAATCTATCGTGAAATTACATTAAAAATGGTGAAGACCAGCAAAATCTTTAGAGTTTAATTTACCCTAATTGAAGTGAATAAAGGCCAGATTGACTTATTATATCGGTATCTGTAATATAAAATTTTATAAATATTGTATTTTGTAAAATTTTAATTTTCGCTTTTTGAGATGAGCAGATTATTATCGTTTAATCTGAACGATTTCTGTAGATTTCTGTAAATTTTAGAACAAATTTTCAAAATTTCAAAATTTTTGATTTTTTGGTAAATTGCTTCAATTGTCAAATAATGAATATTAAACCTTTAGGATAATAAATTTCTTAAATTTGGCTCTAAAAAATTTTAAATGATCTAAAAGTGTTCAAATAATTTTCCAAAATTTGATTTTGAGCTTTGATGATTCTGCATTCAAAAGTTGCAAAATTACCTAAAATATTCTAATTTTTTTTACAAGTATTTCTCCCCTAATTTTATAGTTTAAGAGCTGATATTTTAACTACTACAAGATGTACAAGATATTGAGATATTATAGGTATTATAGGTATATAAATCCAAGTATTTTTTCAAAGTTTCAAAGAGTGGTATCCTATCCTATAACATACGTGTGAACGAGGAACGAGAGAATTGGAAGTAAAAACTAAAAATAACCCCTGGTTCATTTGGATAACTATAATATTTTACTACAGTATAAGCTGAGCAGATATTAATTCCTTTGCACAGCTAAATGAGCAATTTTAAAATGAAACTTAACTTAATACATATATAGTATATAGGTATTAGGTATACGAGATTTTGAACATTTGAACGAGACTTTGTATATCTTTATTATAGATTTTCAAATCTTTATTCAAATCCAATTTTAACTTTTTGAGCAGACAAGCAAACAGAGCCTTCAGTTCACTTGAAAATTTTTAAAATTATCTGAAAATCTCTTACAATTTTACCAGAAATTGTCTAAAAAGAGACAAATTTTTCTCAAAAAAAGTCAAAATTTTCTAAATTAAGTGCCTTAATTAGTCTCACATCGGATTATGTCAAAATATCGAGTTCAAAAATTTCACCTTTCTAAAAATAAGATCGAATGTAGTTTGATATTTTAAAATTTTGAAATTAGTGGATATTTTTTGAATCAAGTGTAGATTTACTTGCCAGGACTCTGATTTTCTTATTTATTTACTTACTAACTAACTTTGTAAGAAATGTTGGAACAACTGTTGGCCCTATATTTCTACACAAGTCACAATTTTTCAAAAAAAAAATAATAAGAGCAAGTACTTATACATACTACAGACTACAACTCTCATCATAGATAATAAATTTAATTTTGATTCACCAAACTCATTAATTATCAAGCTTAAATCTACGAATAAAAAATTTTTTATATAAAAAGTTCCAAAAGCCTAATTCGTATTCCTTATGCTTCTGATAAACAGCTAAAGAAAATTTCCTTATAAAAATTAATTTGACTAGTTGCTAAAAATTTACAAAAATTTACAATTACATCAACTTAAAGAAGCTATTAGTGTATCTACTACTAGTGTATCTAAACTTGAGTAAATTCAAATCAACTGTATTTAATTCTCTTATCTTACAGATACTGATAGAATTCTTCAGATTAGAAATAAAATACTTTTAAATTACTTTCAAGATTAAACTTTCTACTCTTTCTTGAGCAAATTATTCTCTAAAAAATTTACATTTTATTCCTATACATATCTGTCTGTAGGACAGGACATGATATAAATACACTTTTTGTATAAAAATCACAAAAGTTCAGGAAATTCAGCTCAAAAAAGCCCAAAAATCTTTTAAAAAAGGTAAGCTTTTTTTCGAAATTTAGCCAAAATTTCAAAAAATAGCGTTTTTTAAAAGATTTTTTAGATTTTATAGTCAAATTACTGTTAACTTGGAAAATTTTGGTCAAGTTTAGACCAATAGATTCGACATATAGCGGATCCTTTCAAATGTGGGATTAATTGACCATAATATCAGACCTCTAGGTCAATTTCAAAATCTCAAAAAAATTCGAATTTTTAAGTTTCAAGGATCTTGAACCGAAAAAAAGTGCATCTTTTTATAGAAACTAATTCATAAAAATTAGATAAATATCTGTAATATCAGAGCCTTATCGAGTTAAAAAAGGCAAAAATTTCCAGATTTTTTAGGTTAGATTTTGTATGATAAGAGTTCAAAGTTTGAAAACAAAGACATATGATTTATTCTAAATAGGTATATCTTTGTAAATATAGATAGATAGAGATTGTATTTCAAATTTCAACTACCATATCTTAAGGGTTCTATATCCAGGACCAGAAGCTTCCAGAAAAAAATTCTCGTTGAGTCTACTACTAATTGCATTAGTCAACTATTAAATTTGAAGCCCATTTCATTTTTAGTCTTTTTTTCCAGAGATACAGAGTACCTACACAAGATACAGAGTACTACAAGTACAAGTATTATGTGATTATTTATTTTTTTGAAAAAAGTCTGTCCATCTACTAAGAATGAGTAGGGTACTTGAGTACAGTACACAGTAGTACTAATTCTAATGCACTTAATATATTAAATAGTAAATCTTTTCATTTTCAAGTATTTTTACTTAATATTAGAAGAAGAATATGTAAAAGGGGAGTTTTGTCCTGGGCGTGGCATTTATAATATATAATCTGAATTAAGCAAAAAAAAAAAATAAGAGAGAAAGAAATTTCTTAAAATGATCTGCGAAAACTAAAAGAAATTCTCAAATTCTCAAATTCTCAAATTCTGATGTTTGCCCCGACAAGTAAGCATTCTCATACTGGTATTCTTATCTCAATTTCCTATATTTTATTCCTATACATATCTGTCTGTAGGACAGGACATGATATAAATACAAATCCTAGATTTCCAAATTCCAAATCCTAGATTTCGTCCATTTGAATCACAAAATCTGGGATTTCAAACTAGAAATTTGTCAGTCTTTCAAAAGTTTCAAAATTTTAGAAAAACGATCAAAATTCGCATTTTGTAAAAATCTGATAAATCAAACGCCTTTCAAAATAATTCGATTTTTTTTAACTTTCTCTTTAATAGTTCCTGGAATTTGAAAATTTCATTATTTTGACCAAAATTTCGAAAGAAATTTCAGAATTTTCTCTAAATTTCTAGAAAATTTGACAATTTTTCAGTTTGTTAAGGGATAGTTTACTTGTGAGATTTTTCGTATTTTGATGCTCCATCATATTACTTTGTAGTTTTTCCAAACTGATGATATTAAGTATTAAGTGTAGGGTACACTTATCTTCATATGTACCAGCAGTACGAGTAGTTAGTATTAGTAGGGTACTATATATAATAATAGTGGAGTTTTAGTTTTAGTTTTGTTGTGCTATTTGTTCCCATTAAAAGTATCGTAGATTAAGAGAAAAATCCCATTTGTTAAATTGAATATTCTTTCCACTATCTCTCTCAGCTCTATCTACTCTCTCTGTAAACAATGGGGAGAAAACTCTCAGCTCATTCTATACATACTACACTACCAGTACCAGTACAATATACTTGCCAAGACATTTTTATACTTTATGACCACTACTTATATCACCAATCACAAGGTCACAAGGTCAAAAGTTCAAAACGTCTAAAATATATCAAAATTTCAAATATTAAATGAAAAAATTCAACAAAAACATCACGAAATAATTTTGGTATAAACTCTGCTTTGTAGGCTATCTACGAATATTGTAAATTTTTCAAATTTGATGTTTTAATTTTATCATTTGGAATACCAGAGCAGTAAAAATCTGACAAATTTCTTTATTTAAGAGAATCTACTGGATACTACTCAACTTGATACTACTACTGTCCAAAAGTTGAGAAAAAAACCTTTATCCTATTTAGTAGTAATATCACTTGGCTTAACTATGTATCTAATACTAATACTGATAGTTATTACGAGTTTTAAAAGTTTCACATTTAATTAATTGAACAGTTCAAACTCAAACCTCAAAAAAACTCGTCAAAAATCATCGAAAAATTATAAAGATAAGATATCCCTTTTTTTCCTACCATATAAAACTGACAAGGGCAAGTTTTAGCCTGTTTTTTCTAGATTTTTAAAATTTTGTGATTAATAGGTCTGTTTCATCCTAAAACTC
>JAQIXA010003813.1:0-12967 GCA_034699045.1 Nanhermannia cf. coronata Gr-Ori-00579 | reverse complement strand
AAAAATTTTGATTTTTTTTAAATTTCAAATTACTTATTTCCCTACCTATGCTAATATATGTTTCTACGTTACTTGGTTTTTGCCTTGCTTTGATGTATACCAAAACATCTATACCAAAACAACGGAAAAAAAACATTTCTTTTTGGTGATTTCAAGTACGAGTAACAATGAAAGATAATAGACTCAACTCAAGTATATTTTGCTTTTCCTTTGCTTTTCTCTAAAAAACCATATTTTTATTTTTGCATAAAAATCAAAATATATATGCAGCTGGAACTGGAAATGAAAAGTAAAGTACCTAAAATACACATTTTTTCATATTCTGTGGCGAAAAATTAAATGGCTATATTTCTCTATTAAATCATAAGATATTTTAACAAGTAAAATATGAAATCGATAGAGAATTAAACGGAGATCACGAATCTGAAACCCGTTCATGTTAAAATGAAACAGGTCAAAATTTCAGGTCAAAATTTATAGCTCAATGGACTTTGACTTCCTATCATGGAGATTTTATGAGTGAAAAAATGCTACTTACTAAGCTACTAAAAGAAAGAATCAGCATTGAATTACAAAGATCAAACTCAATCTGTTTTTTTTGGCACCTTACCACAATCTGAAACCCTTTATGAAATCAATTATTTATTCTGATTATTCTATTATTCTGTCCATTTTTCTTTAAAAATTTGTTTTCTAATAAATGCTATGTTGCATTCTTTAAAAATTAAAAAAAAAAGCTAGTAAAAATCAAATCTTGTCAAACCTATTTAGTTTAAAACTTGTTCATAGTTTGATAAAAACTATGAAGTATTTTTATTATGTTGTTCGATGTGTAAGGAATTCATAATGCAATATTACAATAAGTATTAAAATATTTTTATTTTTTAAATTGTATTCAAATTTTTATCCAAAAGAAAGAATTGTTTATTCAAAGGAATAATATAGGTAATAAAATATTTATAAAAAACTACAACTTAGGTATATAAAACAAATTAAATAAATTAGATTTCTAGAAATTGATCATGTGTTTTTTGTGAAACCAATTACAAATTAATAGGCACAATTTTTTTTAATCAATTTAATTTAAACCGAAGTCTTTAAAATAATTTATTTAAGTTATAATTTTTACGATAAGTATAATACATACTAATTAATAATGTAATGATATGAATATTATGTATTTACTAATTTAATTTTCATATGATTAACAAATATATATAGGAACTTTATTATATAGGGTACTGCAAAAATTTCTTGAATAAAAATTAAAAAAAAAGAGTTAATTACGAAAAATATTTCACTCCATTTATTTCTTTAATAAATCGAAGTGTAATAGTAAGGTCAGTCATTTTCCCTTTGACGTGGCTGAATTTTTCAGTTTTAACATTATATGGATCCTGGACTTTTTTTCTCAATGAAAGTTGTGCTTTCTTTATTTCTTCGTCAGTTAGTTTTTTGAGACTAACTATAAGCCTTTTTCGATTGACCGAAGATGTTTTTTCCTTTATTCCTTGTTCAGTTAGTCTCATGAGAGATACTAAAAGCTTTTTATGGGTAGTGAAGGATTTATGTTTTTCAATTTCTTGGGAAGTTAGTTTCTTAATAGAAATCTTAAGAGGACAACAAAAAGTAAAATTCAACCAATTTGCTTTATTTACACCTAGGAAAAAATCAATAATAAAAATTATTAGTTTAAAGTATCAGAACCTGCATTAAAAGAATGTACAGAAAATGCAAAATGCATTGCCTTCTCCTATTTCTTTATAACAAATGGAAATCTTATAGTGATATGATAAAATTTGATTTTAGCTTGCAACATTCTGAAATTACACTGTTGTATTATTCTAATCTCACGAGTTTTTTGTCGTCTACTAAAGTGAGTAAAAAGGAGATTAGTTAAAAACGAATACAGCTCCAGACCGCCGTTGGGGGACTGGCGGGGTCTTTTAGGATAGATTAGTTTATGATAGGATAAATTTGGTTCAGGATAAAAGACAAAACTTTAACAAACATACCATGTATATATATCTTAGTTGAACATTATTATTAGTAAGTTAATTGGTAGTATAATAGTTTGGATAGAACTAAATATTAAGGACCACTGATCCGACATAAAATACAGAGAAGTTGAGATGGCACCATAACTCTTTTGGTAAAAATTATCTAACAATGATTGAACTTACAATTAAGTATTAAATCATCCGACCCATTAAATTCGGTACATTAGTAAAGATTGCATTTACTGAGAATTTAAATTGAACAGTGACCTGTGGCTTTTTATATTTAGAGTAATTACAGGTCCGAGCCAAAACCCCTATAATACGATCATATGTTTAAATTTTAACGATCTTTTTTGTAAACTTTAGTGTTCCAATATTCTAAATTGCATACTCAAGTGCTCTAAATATGTATAATAAATTATTTTTATTATACCTGTTTCAATTTCGATTTTACGATCATATCTTTCTGATTTATTGAAAGTGTATCTGTGACAGTATTCTCCAACAGCAATTTGTCCTTTCCTTGGTTTAATTTTTGTCCAATTGGTTACAGGTCTCGTTTTGCTTGTAGAATCTTCATTATCTATTGTAGCACACCATCTATTGTAATTTGATGCCTATAAAATTTATATTAAATAAATGAATAATTGGGTATTAACAGTTTTTTTTATAGGAAGCGCAACGTCAAAAATGATGAATAAATTTTTTTTAAAGTGACAATTTTTTCACCCAAAAAAAGACGTTAAAATCGGTCTAATATGATAATAAGGTAGGTAATTAAAAATGCATTTTTTCTCGTGAAATAATAATAATTATTAGTAACTTGAAAATGTTGGCTAACCTTGATTTCTCCACCTTTTTCAAAAGCCATTTTGATACCTCGTACCGTTGAAAACGGAATTGACATTTTTTTCCATGTTTTACAATTACGCACTTTCTTCTCAATTTTCTTAATGTTTTGATATTTAGGTACCAAACCAATTTGATTGCAAAAATTTACAACGCTAAGCTGATCAGGCATAGTTGCTCTTAACAAATAAAGGCACTCTTTTTCATGTATCTGCGAAATATTTAAAATATATATCTATATTACATTATCATCCAAAACTATTCATTTATGTATATATAATGGTCTATAAAATCTAATATATTAGGATTGGACTATAATTAATCAATTCATATATCTTTATTTTATAAGTACATGTGTATAAATAGTTGAAATAGCTGATAGCTGGAAATTTCAAATATTCGCCATTATAAACGATAAAAGATCTAGGTGCACCTATGTACTGTGATTTGTGACTAAAAACGTGAGATATTATCTTAATTGAAGTGCATTAGTAAAGGTAATATGATATTGACCTAATAAGAGTTAATGTGATAAATAATGGTCTTTTAAGAATTCAAAACACCGATTTCAAGCATAGCTCAGCTACACCTTCGTACACTGCACTATGTACTAATAATTTGTACTTATATAAAATTCCAAAGTATTAAGAGATTGTTTCCATCAATAACTTATCTAAAAATATCCAACTACATATCTTGACAAAGTAAAACGTATAACAAGTTAATACGGTTTATATTTTCGTTTACCTCGATCTTGCTATAAATAAAAAAGTGAAAGCTCCCGCAAAAAAAGATACTAACAAATAACAAGAGTTTTCAGAAACTTACATTCATTGATTCATCGTCATGGAAATTTTTTTGACAGCTTGAGCAAGTATAAGTTATGTTGGGGCCATCAAATATAAGATCCTCTTCCGTTTTCTTTTTAATATTTTCAACATTTTTTGATTTCAATTTACATTTCCGTTCATATTTATTTCTATCCGAATCCGAATCATTTGATGTTAATCTCAATAATGGATAAGATGATAGGTCCAATCTCTTCAATGATACTTTACATTGTTTAAATTTCAACACTTGAATAAGAGGAGAAATTTTAATGTAACACTCTCGAATTCCAAAAGTTTTTAAATCCATATTTCAAAATATCTAAAAAAAAATAATAAAAAAAATTAATTTAATCATACCTCTGCTAAATAAAAATTTTACTCTATGTGACTTGTGCTCTTTTTAAGCGGATATGGATAGTTTAATCTATCTTTAAAAGTTTAAAATAGTTACTAGCACTAGTATCAATTAAACTAAATTATTTGTTCAATACACACATTCATTTAAGATATTTTAGTCATATAAATATTTTTAAAATAACCGTTTTGGTGCTTGAAATTGAAATTTTTTAAAGTTAAACTATGTACAATTTTACAAATTACAATGCAAGTGCATTATTTTTTTATAATTCTCTACTAATTATAAACTGTACATAATCTGTATGGCTGCTTCTATTGATTGAATATATTAAACAATTCAAATCAAATCACGTCTAAAATGCCTAACTTATTTAACTCCAACAAATTTTATTTTTAATTTGACAGATATTATATCGGTTATCGGGTACGAATACGAATGACATGTATTTTAATATTTCAAAGCAGAAATTTGAACCTCATTAGAAATTTAAATCTCCCCTGGATAAAATCCTTCCGACAAAACTCCCCTTCAAAATCTAACCTCAATTATATCTCAATCTAATAAATCAAGCTATATGTATGTAAAGTTAAGTTTAAAATCTCGCTATCAACTTGTTCCCGAGATAAAGGTAAAATTTTGAACTGTTCAATTGATGTCCAATATCATAGCTTCTATTTGAGTTAGAGAATAATCTAACACATCATTGAAAAGATCTTGTCGAGTACTACAAGATGACCTAGGTCATTGACCCTGAAGTTCAAAGGTCAAGAGTTAAAAAAATTAAATTCAAAATTTGATTGCAGTACAATTTTTTGCCCCAAAATTCTTTGTTTTTAAAAAGGATGAAACATACAGAAAATGTAATATTTACCTAATTGATAATAATAATAATACCTAATTATAATATGGTAGTTATACCATATTATTACTTAACACAGAAACTTTTCTAAATATGTACTGATATTTATAATTTTCTCAATTTCTAGTTATAATTCATATAATTATTAAAAAATAGGTATAATATATATAGTTATAATTACCTTTATCTTTATTTTTAATCCAGACATACAGTTGTTGTCAAATACAAATAATAAATCCAAGATCTCTTGCTGTTGCTTGCAGGAATTGCAATATCGGTACCTTTCACTAGGTATGTTTTAATTTTAATTGAGAGCTTTTTTGGAGGGGTTGCAGATTGACTTTGACAAACGGAACGGACACGTAATTTAAATTAATGTGTTAGATTAATGAATGTTGGATGAGGACGAGGACTTGGAGTGCTGTAGAGGAAAGTGCAGTGCTGTAGAGAGCTAAAATAGTAGGTACCTATATTAAATATTATAAATATTAATAGAGTAAGAAACTGCAATTAAATTAGCAAGTATTTAGTAAAACTACTTTTGCTATTTTTATTTTGTGAATATTTTATTCTTATGAATTTTTCCAATACTTAATTGGTCAATTCGCAATTATTTTTCCGTTTACACTTCACACAAATTAATATAATGATCGAGTCACAAAAAAATTCCATGAAATGCAGCATTTTTCTTCCCAATTCCCATTGCATTGAGACATTTCTTTCAATTCAATTTCCAAAATTTCCCCTTCTCTTTTTATTACTTTTTAAAAAAATACGAATTTTGGCCGCCTTATTTTCAACATAAGCACACACTTTAGACATTTGTTCTTAAGTAATTTCCATTTCCATGTCCATGTGCAAAATTGTTTGGATAAAGAATAAAAAGTCTAAAAATAAAGAGTAAAATTGGAATTTTGCAAAAAATCTTCAATTATTATTATCTATAATTTCAATTTATTTTAAGTTCTATTATGTAAATTGTATTTAAAATCATCAGGTATGCCGATATAAATGTAAGTACATACATACCTACCTTACCTATTATTTTATTACTTCATCTCATCAATCATCAGTATCAGTAAAGTTTTTTTTAATTGATTTCAATTTTAGTTAAAGAGTTTAGAGCTCGGTCCATTGTTCTAAAAGATCAAAGATAATTATAAGTATGCCTCAAATTATGTCGAAAAGGTTCACTTGTGAGGTGATTGGCTGTTTTAAAGTGTTCAAGAATAAAAGGGATTTTAAGAGACACGAGGGGACACATTTACCTCAAAAAGATGTAAGTCAATTAAATTAAGAATAGAAAAGATACTTACTTTTTACCCAATTTATTTAACTTTAGTAATGCATACTGACAATGATAATTATAAATATTTTGAAA
The DNA here is from genome assembly GCA_034699045.1 of Nanhermannia cf. coronata Gr-Ori-00579. Lineage (NCBI taxonomy): Eukaryota > Metazoa > Arthropoda > Arachnida > Sarcoptiformes > Nanhermanniidae > Nanhermannia > Nanhermannia cf. coronata Gr-Ori-00579. The sequence goes on along the minus strand of JAQIXA010003813.1, from coordinate 6,690 downwards.
TGATTGATTTACTACTTATACTTATGTATCAACTTAGGTACTATTATTTTAGTGTTTAATTACTTTAATTAACTTGATTTTGATTTTGTATTTTTTTAATAGAGAACCTTAAAATGTAGTCATGAAGGATGTGCAAAGGCCTTTTACAGGCCTGATCGTTTAGCTGAACATGTAAAAGCAATGCATATCAAAAAATCTGCGGAAATATTTAGGTAATTTTAAACCATTAAAATTAACAATACTTGGTAATTATATAGTGCTTCTATTCTAAAAGGGGTTTTAGTTTTAACGTGTAATACTTTTGTAATTTAGGTGCGAAGTTGACGGATGTTCATTATGGTTCAATTCTGAAGAATATCTTTGGAGGCATAAAATACAAATCCATCCTGGACCCGATCATTCTTACAAGTAAGATCAAATAATAAAATAATAAATGTCAAACAATTTCTATTATTATTAGTAGGTACTTACATATTTCACTATATTACGTAACTTGAATTTGGTCTTTTAAATAATTCTTGCAGCATGGCCATGGCCCAGATTAGATCTCAATTTTACAATGAATGAATTTGCTCGTAAAATTGAGATCTAAATCTGGTTTTAATTTTAAAATGAATAGACTACTATACCTATTATTACATTAATAAAGAGTTATTAATTAACTAGATTGTATACTATAATTACCTATTAATTAGAGTACCTACTTTTGGCAAATACTGTGCTAGACATTGTTATTTGTCACAGTCTAGTCACATAACATTTTTAGACAAAATTTTTTTTTTCTTAGGTGCTCATTTTGTCCTGTCAAATTCGTAAAAAAGTGGCAAATAAAGGAACACGAAGCAAATCATACAAATACTAAACCTTTTCGGTAAATATAATACTAAAATACAAGACTTTGACCAGTAGAAAATTTAATTTTACTTTTTATTCTTTTAGTTGTGATGAGTGTAGTGTTGAGTTTGCTGATCATACAAATTACAAAAAACACCAAAAAGATGCTCACGTCACGAAAACAAAAACTTATAGCTGTTCAAAGTGTTCAGAAAATTTTAATTTATGGAGTATTTTACGAAAACATATAAAAAATGATCACCCTCAACCTAAAGGTAAAATCATTTATAAACAAAAATTGTTATTTTTTAAATTAATAATTAATACCTTACCTATTATTGTGTATTTTATAGAATTCCATTGTCAGGATTGTAATCAAGTATTTAGTACAAATCGTTATTTAAAATTCCATAAAAAAATTCACTCCGAAACTCGAGAAACTTTTAAGTGTACCTATGATGGTTGTCCAAGGTAAAATTATAAACCTGATTAAATTACTAACCTAAACTTATACCTTTGCTCTTAGCTTTACCATGTTTAAAACTTTTTTTTATTTATTTTAGATTTTATTACCATCAGAGAAATTTAAATCAACATGTCAAATCAAGTCATGAAGGAAACGGGCCAATTTGTTTAGTTTGTCAGAAAAAATTCGCAACAAAGGTAAATAAATAAATAAAAATTTTAGTCAGTATAAATGGCAATGCAATGCTACTACTTGGATGCTTTTTTATTATTGTTTTTTATCTTTCTTAATTTTAGCAAAAACTCGAACTACATGCAAAATTACACGACCCTAATTATATTCCAAAAAAGAAAAAAAATCACAAAAGGAGTGGAAAAAAACTAGTTAAACACTTATTTTCTGCTGAAAATACATCCAAAATTAATGAAGATGAGCAATTTGATATTAAAGAGCCAAAACGTACAAAGATAGATGAATCTAAAATTCGTGAAAAAGAAGCAAATGATTCAACATTAAAAGCAGAACTTAATAAGATAGTTTCTGAATTAAAATCTCAAGATAATTTTTATGAAATTGATGTTCCAAGGCTAATTTGCTTAAGTTAGTTTAAGTGGAGATTTTTTCAGACAATAAACTTAACCTAACCTGAAAACGAAATACCGATACTATACTACCTATATTAGGTATGTATGTATCTAACTAATTCATATTTTATTTTCTTATTAATTAATTGGGGAGCAGTATTCAGTATTATTAGCATACCTACTTAGTAATTTCAATAATTAAGGGAACGCATAAGATTTTCATAGTTTTTTATCTTGTAAAATATAAATACAACCTACATAATTATATAATAACATTTAATACAGCCCTATTATGGTCTCAAGTCCAATTAGAAAAATTGCTTTTTAATAGAGAACAAGATCTGATATTTCAGATGAATTAGATGAATAGATCATAAACTACTGGTCTGACTTAACTGTAGATCGCTTTTGGTTGAGGTTAAATAACTATTAATGATAGTTTATTTATGTAAACAAAATGAATATGTAAGGTAAAGGCTACAAATCCTACATACTTTATACCTCTTTATCTTTATACTATAATATGTTTGCAAGTGCAATAATAATAAGACCATGAGTACCCTACCTATGTACGTATTATGTATGTAGGTTAGGTATATCTATACCATGTACATACCTATGTAGTGTTAACACTAATTGTAAAGTTTTGTAATCGATTGATAGTCGAAAGGTAGGGTACTTAATTTTATCTGAAAACTTCTCGACCTACCTAGATATCTTTCTTTCAACTCAACTATTTCATAAACTAAATCTATCACTAAAAAAAATCTATACTTTTTTTAGTACTAGGTACCTACCGACTACCGAAAAATTACATTTCGAAGAAAAGAAGAGAGTGAAAATAAGGAAATCACTTGATTCGATCGAGTAAAGGATAGTTGCCGTAGGGTACCTAAAGTTTATACTTTAGGTATAAAAATTGACACGAAAAGAATAATCGAGAATTAGAATAGTCGATATGCAAATAGATAATTGTAGTACTTAAGTACCCTACATTAGTAGTAAGTAGTAGAGTAGGGTATACCTCCTATTGCATACTTATACGTATAAGTATATACTGTGCTAATGGTAAGTGCTATAAGGCTAAGGTAGTTTAGTATGGAGTATGGAGTATGAACTAATCGTAAGATAAATTCTTTATAAGTACCTACCTATTTAGTTATGTATGTATCTACTCTACATAACTAAAGTTTTCCTGCATATAGGTATCTACACTATGACTATACTACCTATAGATGTTATAACTTTTAATCAAAATAGGAAATGTTTATAAAATATGTAGAAAAAGTTGATTTACATAATAGAATAATATAGATACAATTCCAGTTGATGTTGATATAGTACATACTTGAGATTAGATGATATACAGTACTTATGTAGGGTACAGAGTACAGGAGTGATTTTAGAATATAATCATACACTTACATAGAAAAAAAATTTGCATTTTGTATTTGCAATGCAAGGAATTAAAGTAATAATGCTGTAAAAAACAACTAACAAATCATAGGTTATGTAGCTAGTAAAATGGTTTTTTAATCTAACATGAGATTTTAGCGATTTTTGCAAAAAATTACTCAAAGTATCCGAGTATGTAGTTACTCTATTTAAAGCACTGTATTCTTTAAATAGTAGGTACTATATGTAATAATTTACATAATGTAGTATGAGAACATGTAGGTACATCTATATACATGCACCTACTTACTACTTACTTATCTCTAGGTTCAATAGTCATGTGTAGTATATTTAACGATAAGTATCTGTACAATTTACATGTGTAACTTATCACCTGCTGAACGCGGCGTCATACTTTCTCCATTTACTTTTAACTTAAATTGATTGCTATCGAACACACAAAGTGAAGACAGGTCAAATGAGAAAGTAGAAAACTCTTTAAGAAATATAAAAGTTACACTAGTCATCAGTATAGTTATAGTCCATCAATTGACCAAAGTTTCTAAAATAACGTAAAAGTGACAAAATTTTCCCAAATATCCGACACACTATTATTTTTTATTCCGAGATCAGAAACTTTTAAATTCTTTAAACATATATAATAAGTAATAAAATAACCTCTTTTTTAATTTCTTTCTGGACCTGCCTGCCTGGAAAACTCATCATTTATTCAAGTCTTCAACAAGTTTCCTAGAAAAAAAGTTTTAAAAAGTTGAAAAAATATTCTTCACACGAGAAATACAATTTCAATAAACAATCGATTATACTTCTAATCGTAAGAAGAAAGCCGGGGAAAGAAAGAAATGGTTAGTCAAGGTTGTATTATACCTATATATACATATTAGATTCAAACATCAATACATTAAACATACATAGGTATTTAAATAATTCCACCTTCTTTTGCATGAAATATTCATTTTAAGATAGCTAGGGGAAAGTAAAAAGTAAATAGTAGAGTGCCTAAATAGTTCATGAATTTGATAGAGGTACCAGACAACTAAACTACGACTATAAGTATGATGCATAAATAGCAGTTAGTGGTAGTATAAACATTATCAAATGAACTATAAAGTATTTACAGCACAATCACAATATCCGTAGACATCAAAATGCAAGTCACCTTCTTATATACCTATACATATCTAATTCCTGTATACTACTGTAGTGACTACCTTGCCTTGTCTAGATATTTGGAAAATAACTCATTAATTTACAAGTATTTCGTTTCTACCTAGACCTAGTCGTTTACCTCAGAAGTCAGAACAGAAGAATTTCAAGTCTTGGTTTTTTCTTGTAAATATTATTTCTACAGATATTAGATTTAGATTTAGAACTTAGGTACGGAGTAGTAAATTAAAGAACTTATATCTGTATTATGGAAAAGTAGAAACTTCAGTTTTAGAAGAAAAGTTTGTTGTTCAAGTTTTGGCTAGTTTTTTTAACCTAGATTTCGATAAATAACTACAATTTATCTATACTCTTTACATTACCTATATTAAACTGAAACTAATAAAATATAGCAAATTATTGTACTTTTCGTTCCTGATTGATGTTTTTGAAAAGCAAAACAAAGAACTTTCTCCAGAGAACTACAGCAGGGTGAAAGTTTTCAATTTGCCCAAAATTTTTCAAGTTTTGTTGTTGTTGAAAGCCCAACTTTTACTCCGCCTTGTGGTGAAAGGATTCGAAGGTCATTGGCCATTGGCTTTATTAATCTTTTGAGAAATACATACCTATATAAAAAGAATGCCAGCAGCTAAAAGTGTAAATAAAATCCTTTATTATACACACTTAAAAAATCTAAATAAATACGTATAGCTGTCAGTTGCCCTAAATCTGAAAGTATCGATTCAATATCCATTGTTTGAGATTTTGACATACCTATCTTATTAAATGAGAACAAGCTTTCAGCCTTTACTATTTAATTCGCCATATAAATCATATTTGTCCTGTATTTATTGGGTCATTTTTAGTTTAGTTATTTTTGATATGAGACGTTCTATTGGACACCTATCCCTCGTTGTTGTTGTCTATTTTGTTGTCAGCACATTCGGGTTGCTTTCTTTCTCGGAAATTACGTCAGTCAAGCAGTTGTCTTTGCCCTAGATTTTTATTTCCAACTAACCTCCAGTATATTTAATACTACTTACAGTATTAGTAACTTAACTATTAACTTTTACCAATATTTTTTCTACCTACATAATATAATGATCTAATGGTATAAGTAAATAGTGTCTAGTGTATGTTCTAACTCTAAATTATACCTTGGCCTAACTGTTCCTTAGTACTACTTATTAAAAAGCCAATATTTGTGTCTGTTTTTTCGTGCGTGTCACTGTCCACTACTCTCCTTTCCCCCCAAACTATTTTGTTTGTTGATTCTGATATACCTAATCCATTTCAACTTTAAAACACACCCTGACTCTCATTTTCAATTTTTTATTACAACTATATATCTTACTATATATACCTTAGTACTACTATATTTGACTTTCTCTTGCTTTCACTTTTTATCATTTCAAATCCTTTCTTTCTAATCTAAATGGCTCTTGTTCAATATTCTTTATGGCAGATGAGAGCCAATTTCCTCTCACTTGACTTTCTCTTTGTGAAGTTACAGTTTACTTAATTAAGTACTTACTAATTTTGAAAGATATCATTAAAATACTTGTTTAAAAATCTTATTTCTTCATTAGTACCTTACCTATACTACACTGCCTCTACTATAACTTATAAGAATTCAAGAGTTGATTAAAGATTTTTCCAATTTCAGATGAAATATGAAACTACAAGTTTTGAAGCAACAGTTTCTTATAAGTATTATTTGTGCTGGTATATGTATTACATAGTAGTATATTACTATTTCCATTTAATTGGTATCAAGACCTGATCCTAAAATCCAACTTTTCTAATATATACATACGACAATATTGAGTGAAAAGTTACTTTCACCCCATTTGGAAAGCCAATATAATGAGTCGATACTATCGCAATCCCAGACAGTACTACGGGATGAAATCAAGAGTAAATTATGATTTTGCTTAAATTTAAATTTTAAGCACTATTTTTAAAATTTAAACACAATTAATTAAATATTATAACATACTTTTACTAAGCGTAAGCGTAAGAACTAGAATTATTGTATAAGTCTAATATACAGAATTTTTATTTTTTAAAGCGTGAGTGTATTAGTCTTCATATCGGACAAGCAGGATGTCAAATGGGTAATTAAAATTTAAAAATATCTAATTACTAATGCTCGTTGTTTTGTATCGCTCCGATTTAAACTGTCCCCCTTTTTGGCTCTTTTTGACCCCCAAATCGACGCTCTTTTTGACCCCTGTATCACTT
>JAQIXA010003812.1:0-12968 GCA_034699045.1 Nanhermannia cf. coronata Gr-Ori-00579 | reverse complement strand
TTTAGTATAGGTAGTTAAAGTGTAATTTTAATTGGCCTTCTGAGGCATTTGTCCCTTTTCAATTTAGAGGCATTTTACTGTGGTATGCCCTAATTACTTTCCTATACTACCTATACCTATACCTTACTAAAGATAAGTAGTATGAATCATATGAAAATTATGGGTAATTTAACAATACTATTTAGATTAAATGTGGCTTAAGTTTATGCTAAATCGAATTTACTATTAATAAAGTAGGATTTGCAAAATAACGAAGCTATCTAAGCTATGTAGGAAGGCCTAATTTAATAAGGTATTTACATTACATGCCTAAAAATTTATAGGTATATATGTACGAATGTACTTATGGTTAGAAGTTATAAATAAAACCATTTAACGAATCTGACATTTATGAAATTGTAAAATTTAGATAGTTAACTAATCCAATTCCGATTTATTTAAAATTTTGAGAATTTTACAGCAAATTTACATGTATTAGAATGAGTATTGATAAAATCATCATATTACTTTTTTTTCCCTGGAACTGATGTCTTGGATGAAGCCTTCGAAGTGCAGAAATGAGCACGAGCATCAGCCTTCAATTTTTTTCTAAAAATAAGTAAAAAATTATCCATCGTCTATAGGTACATTTAAAATATGTTTATAAAAAACCTCCAGTCTTCTGAGACGTTAGTAATGAGCCAATTTTTTGCTTTGTTGTAATCCTTAAAATGTCAAAAGGAATGTAAGAAATGATAATGATATTTATATAAATAAAATAAGAATTCTTTAAGTACCGACTGCATTTCTGGGATCTGTTTTTTAAGATGGCAATCAACGTAGGCGACGACGAGCGAAGTACCCCAAGCATATCCATTGTAGCCTTTATTAACTGCCTCTAAATGTCCATTAAAAATAAAAATACATTTAGGTAAGTATTTCATGTGTTTCTAATAACTATACGTATGTAATTAATGGTTATTAGTCTTTACGTTGTCGAAGCTTATCGAATCCTTTTGGCATGTCCAGAGCACTAGCCAGATTTTTGTTGACAGTAAAGGAACCTATAGATGAGAATATTACATATTTTTTCCAATTTATTCTTTCAAATTTCAAACGCAAAAAATCAAAGCAAAATCAAACAAGGTTTCCAAATAATTTACTTAATTTTATGATTTATCTTCAAAATTGCCCAGTACAGTACCTATACCTACTACCTATACAATTTTCAAAACCTAAATTGTTCTACTTTTTTACGGCTTAAGTTAGACAATTACTTTTTTTTTCAATATTTTTTGACGTACCATCGTCATTTTGAATTCTTATAAAAGCTCGAATTTTGTGTCTCTGATCAGGTGTCATTTCAGGGCGTCCTAGCCTCCGTTTTTCCACTCTTTTGCCAAAACTTCCACTTCCAGTCACTTCCACTCCAGTTGAACCAATGACTTTTCCAGTGCTTGAAGTTTTCCCAGTCTTACTTGGAGATCTTGAAGGTGGTCTTGAAGTTGGTTTTGAAGGTGGTTTTTCATTCTTATGACCCACCGATGTTTTCTTAGCATGTCCAGTTGAATTTTTCTTATGATGTTGATCCATTTTGGCCGGACTCTGCTGGATCCTGAAGAGGAAAAATCCAAGCACAATGATCAAGGCAAGGACATAAAAATGGAAAAAAATTTAAATCAGTAAAAAAAATCGAATTCAATTGAAAGCCTAAATTCACATTTTCAAAAATATTTTATTTTGCTATCTATGGAAATAAATTTCATTTATTTTGTAATTGCAATTATTGCATCAAATTCAAAATATGTAGGTTGAATTTTTTAAAATTGATAAATACGAGTATGTAGTGCCCAAGAATCAAAATGATCTCGAAAATCTAAAAGAGAAAAGAGTAATAAGATACTTGCATATCGCATAATAGTGTATATAAGCGCCTAATTTAAGTAGGTACAGAGCACGATAAAAGTAAATCAATTTTACTAATATGTATTTAAATGTCTTTATAGACCTAATACGAGTATACAGTATATTATATACTGTATAAGTATATTATGAATATGACATCGAATGATTATTTGAAGTTGATAATTTTTGACAATTATGGTAGTTCAATAACCTTACTAATGAGAAAAAACTCCCCCTTTAAAAATTTTCTAACGATGAACTTGATAAATATTTATAAATTATATTTAACTATACTTGGTACATATATGTATATAGATATAGATCAATGTATGTAGTGCATATACCTAATACCTACTTGTAGGCATCAATTTTACAAGAACAATCTCCATTTAGATGCGATTGTGTGTATATGTATGTATTTCATAAAATAGAACAATAGGTAAATAATTTTTATCTTACAAATTAAACTACTAATGCTCACAAAAACATACTATGAATACATATATAGGGTAAAAAATATTTAAACCTATGAAATTGACACTACTCTGACTCTGTCCATAAATTTATAGTTAAATATTGTAAATTGAAACTTTCATAGGCATATTTACAAGCTTTTTTTATCCTCATAATCATAATTATAATTTTAGACATGGATAATGGATAGTATACTATAGTCTTATTACAATTTGTAGATATAGTCAAGTCTATATAAGACCATTAGAAATTGAAACCAATCATTATTTGTAGCAATACACTTGCTATATTTAATTTCAACTGTTTAACAATTTAGAAAATAAAAAAGTGAATTAATTTGTAGAAAAATTTAATTTGCAAAAATGGCTACGACAGCCAGTATGCATAAGAATCGTACAACGACTTTGGGGAAAATCCAAGGATTCGTTTCAACAAATAACATCTTTGCCTCAATTAACTTTCCCACAAGATTATACCCAGAAAATGCACCAGTTTGTAAGAATTTTATAAACATTATTAGATAGGATAATATACGATCGAGTAGCATCATAAATGGGGTTTTTTCAGCAATTTCTATGTGGAGTCTCCCTGGAGGATCTGGAGCGTGGAAAGAATGGACTTTTGCTCAAATTATTGAGCAAAATTTTGAGCCAAGTGGAATTGGAGTGATTTTTGGACCAACTTGGACAACCCATTGGTTAAAAGTAAGTATATTTATGATTAGAAATAGGATATACATAGTTATACATGGTCAAAATATTTGATTCATCTCTGAAATACCCTATTTTGACTACATGCTTATATTGACTTGAAAATTGAGATTAAAAATGGGTTTCCAGATCAGAATTAGTCAAATACCTACCCTACGATAATTTTAAAATTGTGATATTTTAAACTTGACTTTTATTTTAAAAGCTTGATATAACTGTACCGCAAACTTGGGCAGGAAAAGAAGTTCATTTGAGATGGGCAGCAGGTTAGACAATCATTATAAATACTATGAGATATTAGTAAAAAGTTGGAAAAAATAATTTTTTTCCCTTTATTGTACAGGTTGTGAAGGGTATATTTCTATATAAAATTTCAAAAATTGAACAAAAATCAAAGATTTCTTTATTCTAGAACTGTTTGGTCTAACGATGGAAAAGTTTTACAAGTAGAGTTTGATCATATTATGTAATTTTGATTGCTTATTATTATTTTCATTAATTATTTAGGGATTAAGTCCTGGATACAGAGAAGAGTTCATAATAAGTAAATCATGGAGTGGAACTGGACCCTTAACTTATTACATTGCAAGTTTTCAATTAAATAGAAATTTTTTCAATAAATCATAGATTATTTTTCTCTTTAGGAAGTTGCTGCTAATCATATGTTTGGAGCTGGTAAATATATAATCAACTCTTGATTTGTTTGAGTAATCTGATTTTAATTTTTTTAAATTTTAGGGGAAGGCAGTGACATTAGTACATACCTATATAGTTAAATATCTCCTTAAATTGTGTTTAAAAACTATTTTTTTCTAGTTCCCCCAAGACCAGATCGTACATTTGCTTTAGCAAGATGCGAAATTGCCGTTTATGATCGAGAAATCTTTAAACTTTTGGTCGATTTTGATATGATAAATGGGCTTGCTGTGGCCGGATCTAATACACATATTGGATATCAAGTAAGCTTAAGATCTATAATTTATAATTAATAATTCGATTTAATCTCATGATAAATTTTCTTTAAATTTATAGGCTCTATATGCTTCTAATGAAATGTATTTGGAATTATAATTATGAGATAAAATATTTGCAAAAAACTGATCATTTTGCATTTTAGGGTCAATTTGATCAAAGGAGGTGATATGCAGTCAGCCAGTCAACTTGCAGATCGGTTTTTCGCAGATGGAACTGGAAAAAAAGCGCATACACTTTATGCCATGGGACATTGTCATATCGGTAAATAAATTATCAATTGAATAACCTGTATTAGTAATAATTATAATTTAATTTAATTTAGATACTGCTTGGCTTTGGTACTGTATACATATTATGAATTTAAGAGATTAGATTAAAAATATTTTGGAAATTAGGCCTTATGATGAAACGATCAGGAAATGTGCTCGATCTTTTTCTGCTCAAATTTCTCTCATGCAAGAATACCCGAGTTTCATTTTTGCTTGTTCTCAAGTAAGATTAATATTTAGATAATTTTTGCCCAATGATAAATATCATTTAACCTTACATTTATAGGCTCAGCAATATGATTGGGTTAGGATATACTATCCAGGTAATAAAATAAATTACTAATATTTCTAAATTTTGATAATTTTTAAAATATTTTTTATGTAATTTGACAGATCTTTATAGAGACATGAAGCAATTATGGGTTCCACAAGGAAATTTCTATCCAGTTGGAGGCACTTGGTCAGAAATGGACGGTAAACTATACTTGTTTATTTAGCAAAACTTATCCAAAGATATAAATTTTTTAAATTATTTTACAGGTCTTATGCCAAGGTTTGTATAATAAGAATGTATCTAGACAGACTTTATTTATCCATATTCTTAAGATACTTACGATTACTTATAAGTTGTACTAAAATGATACTTTTTAATCTTTTTTAGTGGAGAATCGTTTATCCGACAATTTTTCTACGGTCAAAGGTTTTTTATGAGAGAATTTGGGATCAAATCGAGGATTTTCTGGCTTCCAGATACTTTTGGTTATTCAGCTAATATACCTCAACTAATGAAACACGTTGGAATGGACCGATTTCTTACCCAGAAAATGTCATGGAGTATCGTCAACAAGGTTGACCCTAATTATTTTTTAAGATCAAAATCTTATCTATATTTTTGTAGTTTCCAAATCACAACTTTTGGTGGGAAGGAATAGATGGGACGAAAGTTCTTGTTCATTTTCCTCCAGGTAATTTATAATAAACTCATTCGCAAAAATATTGTAATAATTTTGTTTTTAGGCGATTCATATAACATGCAAGGATCGTAAGAAAAATTATATATGCTAGGAATTATAACTAAATATTTCAAATCTAAATGAGTTTTTTCTTAGTGTTCAAGAACTTTTGTATTCTGAATCAAATTCACAAGATAAGGGTCGATCAAATCTAGGAATTTATCTTTATGGGTAATTTTTTGCTTTAAATTATTTATATTTCTTATAATATGGTAATTTTTATAAACAAAAGTAATGGTGATGGAGGTGGTGGTCCTACAAGGTATTTTTTGATCAGTTTTGAAAAACTTATCTATGACTATGAACACAATATTACATATAACAACTTACATAATCTTTTAAATCTAATTTTTAAGAACTATGATTGAAAGGCTATCAAGAGTTCAAGATACCGATGGTTTACCAAAGTAAATCTCAAATATTTCAAAAATTTCCAAAATTTTTCATCATTTTGTCGTATTTTAGGGTAGTTTTAGGAAATCCTGATTCATTTTTTGATGAACTCGAGAAAGAGGGTCCAAAATTATCTAAATGGTCCGGAGAACTATACTTGGAGCTCCATAATGGCACCTATACTAGCCAGGTAAGTTTTTCCAAATTTCAAATACATTTTTATGTTTTTTATATTTTTCAAAATAAAATTGTTTGATTTTAGGCAAGAATTAAATGGTTCAATCGTAAAGGGGAGTTCTTGCTTAAAGAAGTTGAGCTTTTAATGGCAATGGGCTATGCAAGTGGAATTGTCACTGAAACACAAATTAGACAGTACTACAGATTTACTATACTTAATTTTAATATTTTAACAGTAGATAATTAATCTTAATTTAATTTAATTTAATTTAATTTAATTTAATTTAATTTAATTTATTTATTTAGGGATATGGTTTCTGTTGACACTGATTGGCAGAATTTACTTTTGAATCAATTTCATGATGTCCTTCCAGGAAGTTGCATCGAGATGGTGGCAGTAGATGCCTGGAAGATTTACGAGGACATGTTCGCAGATCTTATGCGATTAAGAGCCTATTACCAAATGAGACTTTTGGGAAATGGAACCAGCCAATTTATCCTGTATAATGCATTAGATTGGGATATTAACACTGTAGTTTTCTTCAAAAGAGATGCTGGCGGTGGACCAACTGGACCAAATATTCAATCGGTTTAATACAATTATAATTTAATCTAAAGGTCTTTCAATACATAATTTGAAAATTTTAGGTCGTTTTGCAACAAGAACCATTTGAAAGGGAAGGTGAAGGCTGGTGGAGAATACCATCGCAATTTTCAGCAGCATTGTAAACATACTTTTTTTGAGCTTTTGAACAAACAAGATTATATCAAGATTTGTTTTAAAATTTTAAAATTTTTAGAGTCAATTTGAGAGCATCTGGATTTTCAACATTTCAAGCTATAGCTCCTACAAATCCTGTTACATTTACAGGTTATAAGAATTCCTGTTTACATAAATATAATATTAACCTTTAGAAAATTATAGGTGGCGCATTGTCAAATGGTTTGATTGAAATCCATCAATTAGATGATAATGGAGTTCCATACGAGGATATTTTTATCACAACTGCAAATGGACGAGAAAGTATTTTCGGTGATCGATTTGAGACTGGAGTTAAACCTGGAATGTTTTACATCTACGATGATATCCCACTATTTTGGGTAATTGAATTTTATGTTAAGAATACGATTTACAATTTAATTTTACATTTTATTCATAATAGGATGCTTGGGACGTTATGGTAAGATTCATTAAATTGAGAAAAATTACCTTGACATAAAAGATATTTTTTAGGATTACCATTTGGAAACTCAATCTCTTGTGGATTTTACAGAGAAATCGGCTATTGCACCTTTTGCAACTGGAAATATTGTTGGAGGATATAAATGGACTGGTAAATTTGGCGAAGAGAGTACAATCAATCGGTATGTAATTCTTCGAGCAAATTCTCCATTTGTCGAATATTTCATCGAAGTTGACTGGAAAGAAAAACATCGATTCCTCAAACTTGAATTCCCCGTCGATATTTTGGCAAGAAATGCAACTTACGAAATGCAGTATGGTTTTGTTGAACGTGAAACCCACATCAATACTTCATGGGAAATGGCCAAATTTGAAGTTTGTGGACACAAGTATGTATTTTTATATATATCTAACCATAAATGATAAGATAATTCAACGATGCTTATTTAATAACTTAGATGGATTGATGTTTCACAAGCTGATAAGGGGGTAACGATATTTTCAGACTCCAAGTATGGTTGGTGCGTCCGGGAAAATGTGATAAAATTGTCACTTTTAAGAGCACCAAAAAATCCAGATGCAAATTGTGATATCCATAAACATTATTTCCACTATGCTCTATATCCACACGAAGGTACTAGATATAACTTTTTATATTAAATCAGGATTCATTCTAAAAATTTATATGATTTTTTTAGGATCTTTACAAAGTGCTGACGTTATAAGAAGAGCATATGAATTTAGCTTTTTGTCTGCTAATAATGTTCCACTTATTCAATCTGATTTTAGCGGGGGACAGTAAGTTAATTTTTATCATACGATAGTTATGTAATATGTAAACATTTTTTCAAAATATTTTTTCTAATAAAAATTTCATCTATAAAAAGGCTCATGGCAAATTTTGTTCGAACAAGCAATACAGCTGTGATTGCTGAAGTTTCCAAAGTGGCTCATGATGCTCAAAAAGCAGTGGTTGTAAGATGTTATGAATCTAAAGGTGGAAATGCAACAACAACGTAAGTCTATAAAGAGTTTTATTGTTATTTTTATTACTAAAATTTAATTATAAACTATATAGAATCTCATTGGGTTTTACTGCAACAAAAGTTGAAGTTTGTGATGGTCTTGAAGAACCTTCAGAAGAGATACCCACAATTGGAAATGCTTTTGAAGCGAAATTTCATCCATTTCAGATTAGAAGTTTTCTTGTTAGTTTTTAAAATTTAAAAAAATTTACATTCTACACTATATAACCAGTAAATAGTTTAAAACTATATTGTTATATCATATTGTTTGATATTGTTGGATTTTGAAATAAAATATCTTTACTTTGATTTCATTTAATAATATAGGATCTTATTATACATAATAGTCAATAGTATATTTTATTTTATGGTACTATCTGTATTATAGACAATTTATTCTCCTCTCCGAAATTGCAATAAAATGACCAAATAAGTCGTAAGTGCCGAACATACCTTGTAAAATAACCGAAAATATAATTCTAGAATATAATTAATTTTTGTAATGAACTTACAGCAGTGAAAAATCGTCTATTTACTGTGTAATATTGTCCTGGAGAAAGTGCAAAGGGCTTTGCAAGTGCTCTCAAGTATACAAACTCAATCTATACAACAAATTAACAATTTAGTCAATTTTAAAAAAAATGTAAAAAAGTATAGGCAATAGATACCCTACTTACTCGAAGTTTAGTTTCCGAACTCAAATGACTCGATGAGGCAATTTCTTGTAATTTCCTTGCAACTTTCTCTGACTAAAAAAGGAAATATTTTAAGCATAATAGTTATAAATCAGGTCATTTTGACTCTTTTTAGAGCTTTCTAGACAAATTTTTAGAATATCTCAGACTTCTAGGCTATAAATATTGACAAAACGATCATTTTAAGGTAGCTATTGTATACAAATCCTAACATGCTTATTGGTATTTAATTATTATTTACGTTTAGAGATAAGATGGTCGATCGATGGCAAACGATATAAAATGACAAAATATTAATAAACAGGATGGCGGATCGGCCAAAAATTTCCAAAATATTTTGATCCTGCCATAAGATCGAGAAAAAGACCAGTAGTAGTATTACAGCATTAATACTGAAAATACTAGCCAGGATTTGATGCGGAAAAATATCATTGCTCATTTGATCTTCGGTTAAGTGTCCCAACTTTTTGTAAATTGCTAGAAATTTCTCAATCGTAGATTCCACCTCATATTCAAGTCCACCTAGGAAGGTAATCCCTTCATTTTGAGACTTGACAATTTGCTCCAGTTTCTCCAGCTCAGAAAGGGTAAATTCCATACACAGTCCAACCATATTGATGCAATAAGAAATGAGAAATATAAAAGCCACATGAAGTGAGCATGCAATGTCTGTAATCATCGATATAAGGATTAAAATCATCGAAGCCTGGTCGATTTCTCCAATGTGTTGAAAAAAATTCCAACCTCGGATGATTGAACAAGTACCCAAAATAATCGAAAAATAAAACAATCTTCGACTTCTCTTTGTCCAATATCTGATACTTATCATGTACTTCTCCTCGTTGAGACAAATCAAATCCACAATAATGTCGTTCAATTGACCCCAAAATGATGCAATTTTATTTCTTTTAAAATGGTTAGAACATCGAATTAAAAATCCCGTAAGATAGACAACACTACCCATGAGTAGGAAAGAGGTTTTCTCAGTTGCTGTAAACTTCTCGCCCAAAGTGCCCTTAAATATCCATCGACCAGTCATATGATGAAGTATAAAGATTGCTATTTGACTTATTTGATGAAACCACGTTAGAAAGAGTGGAAAATTTAGTCTATGGTTAGTTGAAATTGAGTTATTTTCATCGATAACAAATGGGAAATAGCCTGTGGCTTGAGCGAATTTCACTTGGATGTTAAAAGCTCTGACAATAGTCTCTTGAACCCTTTTTTTGACCTCATCATTCCCTTGAAATTTTACCTTGAAATTATCTAAAATTTCAGGATTTTGCCAAAAATTTCCTAATTTCGATTTTTTATACATTTTTATTTTTAGATAAAAGTACTATTATAGTCTAGTAGACTACTCTAATCCAAAATCGGAATTGACCAGAATTAGTTGTGACTTTGAAAAATAATTAATTAAATAAGTAAACAAATTCTAATTATTTTGAAAAAAATTGCTATAATGAGTTTATATGGGTGTATTTTTATTTGTATAATTTGTAACTTGGACTAATTAGACAAATGGTAAGACAATGCTAATTTTATTAAAATTTAAACGTATGTAGCAAATCTTATTAAACTTTAGAAATTTTACAAGGAATTTTGATAAAATTTTAGATATTTAAAAATTCTGTCTTAATTCTCCAAATTTTGTTCAAAAATGGAGTACCAATGTATGTATACTTTTTCCCGACAGTAAATTCGCTCACACCTGAAATCTAAAATATGAAAATTAATTAGAAATTTTGCAAAAAATAATACAGTAGTAGGTAGTAAATCTCATTTAGGTAGGTACTTCAGAAAATTCATTTTGAAAATTTCTCAAAACTTGGCCATTCTCATCCACTTCCAAAATTATTGATTTTTTTGTCCCTTGAGTTATATCGAGAAATGGAACAATGTATGAATTCTAGAAATATTTCAATGATTATAAAAGTTTATAAATTATGTTTATAGTACCTAAATATTTTATGATTATTTATTACAAAGGCACGTAGAAAGGGATTCAAATAAACTCGATCAATTCCAGCATATTTTTCCAAATATGAAATCGTATTGGAAAGCATATCACTTGATCTCAAAATCAATTTTCGCAACTCAGGCATCTGCCCTAACCATTCTATAGTTTTACCCTTTTAAAAATTAAGTTAAATAGTTAAAATTCTAACTAATCGTAGGCAAATTATTAGGTAAGTACTCGTTCTTCTCTTGTCAAAAAAATGGCAATGTAAAACCCGCCTTTTCCATTCGACCGTATGTTATCTGGAGACCCTGGCAAGCCTTGCATGAATATTTCAGCTTGACCTGATTTTGAACCTTTAAGATGAATTCTAAAAAACAATGATTTTCAGAAAAAAATTAACTAAACCATATAATAATCATGTACTGTGTACTTGTAAATTTGATATCCAAGAAATTCTGAAACTAGGATGAAATCCTCATTCTGACTTAATTTGACCCCATTAGCAAAATGAATTTTATTTTTCAACACTTTGACCTCTCCGGATGTCGGATTAAATTTGATTAATCGCCCACTTGGCTCACCGATAACAACGTGATTTAATTTATCCATGGTCCAGAGAGAGCTAGATTCGGAAAAATAAATGGAACCATCTGAGCTCACATCTAAAGCATTTATGAATTTGGAATTTCGACCTTCAATCACTGTTGAGCTGGAGAAGATCAATTTTTGCTCACCTTCGAAAATTTAAATTAATTATATTTTAGACATATACTTACTGATAGATATTGAAGGACTTATATTTTGAGTTTTGATTGTCTTTAAATCTAACTTTTAAACAAGTAAAATTTTCCCCTATATTTTACACTAATGATAAATCTGACAATATCAAAAAATCTAGCATTCTTTATAACATTTGATACTTATTTTGGGATTGTTAAATTGAAAATTTGTAGGGTACCAGTAAAAACATCAAACTCAACAATTCCTTTGTTTCCTTCAACCACATAAAGTTGTCCATTTGGGCCAAACTCTATTCCAATAGCACAACCAGGAGTACCATTTTCATCCTTAATTTGGCCGATTTTGATGACCTCACCAGAGTCTTTGACCTTTAGAATCAAACCACCAATCGATGAGGCAAATACAGTGTCAGATAAGTTCTCATTTTTGTGATAAATAAAAGATTCAGTTCCACCTGATACTAATTGACCATCGTAGATCGCTTCTACTTTGTCCAGGATATTGTTTGGCTTCAAGTTCAAATAATTTGAGAGAGCAACTCTACATGAAAATAATAAAAACATTAGCATAGTTGCTATTAAGTAGGTACATTTTGGTATGTGTATGTGTATATGTGCATTTGGAAATAAATTTTACGGATAAGCTTCAAATTTCATATGAGGTGGAAGATCAGGAAAGTAAATTACAATAGCCGAAAATACTGAGGCGAAAATAACAATCCTCAAGAGGCAATCGCCGAAACTTGAAATTATTTTCAAAATTCCAAACATTTTTAAAAATGAATATTTCTACAATTTTTATAAACAACTACCTAATACAGATACAGATACAGATAGATACTAATACTTATACTACTGATATTATAATAGATGTAATAAGTTGAAGAATTTAAAGGCTAAATTTTCTAAATTAATTAAATTGGTCAAAAGATATTTCAATTTCAATGTCATATTAATAAAATCTCTATTTTTTAACTGTCATCTCATAACTATCACTAATGTTTAATATAATAGTAATATGAATATGTAAATAAATTATTTTTTGCTAAGTAATAAGTACTTAATTTTTGTAAAAAAAAATCAAGTACATATATGTACATAAGTATGTGCAGAAATCCTGGTAGATACATAATGTAAAAGAAAAAGCTCATAAATTATAGGTAAGAATTAGATACCTACTGATTGTTGAAACAATTTTGAAAATATTTATAGAAGACCTATGCATATGCATACTATAATGTACTATGCACCCTACTCTACTAATAGTTTATTCCTCGTAGTAATAAATTATTAACGATAATACTTATGTACAAGGTTTTACAAGACTTCCAATTTCCAATCAAAGAGTTACATATTTTTATAATTAACAATGAATCAAGACATTATTGACATACACTCGTAGTATCAAATTACCAAGTAATAGGATAACGTTGTCCTCATTGCAGCCTTAAAACCTACATTTTAAAA
>JAQIXA010003811.1:0-12969 GCA_034699045.1 Nanhermannia cf. coronata Gr-Ori-00579 | reverse complement strand
CCTAGGAATAACGATTTTTTTTTGAAATTTTGTCAAAATAAGCTAAAAACTCAAATCTTTCAAATTCTGTTAATATATTTTAAGTACCCCAAAATACCTAAGAAAAATGCTCCTACTAAATAGTAATAAGCTTCAAAACGCAAAATTAATTTCTGTATACCCTTTACTTTAATTGCTTCAAGTCTAATTACTTTGTAGATTAGGTATGTACTAAGGTACTTGAATTTTTAAGATTAATTTAAAGGTACCCTATCTTAATACCCTTTAAGCTTTTGATTTGATAATTTGAACGATTTTAATATTCTAGAAATTTCTCTAAATTTTTGCATTATCTTTATAGTGGAATTCTACTGCAGTATAAATGTGAGAAATAATTTGGATTTAAATCCAACGTGTGTATAAATGCATACACATACGTAGTGTATTAAGTAAGGAAGGCAAAGTTGTATATACTTTGATACTTTAAAAATACCACTCGTATAGGGTTAGTTATAAATACAGAATAAGTAAATAAATAAGTTACAATTAAATATTTGCATATCATCAACTTATTAAAGGTTGGAAATTTCATTCAATTTTTTACATTAAATATCCATAATATACCGAGAGCCTACTATAATTTATGTCTTACCTTATACTTGTAGGTACTTTTCCGATTTGAATACTCACTTTTGCATTGTACCTATCTGTATCTGTATGTATATGAAATAAAGTATATTTTTACATAATTTTTTTTACCATGAACTTGTTCTTGTTCGATTTACTTCAAGTACTATAGGTAAAATGTTTCAAAACACAAGTCTAATTGCCAATACTAGTATCATAGTATTGGCATACAAAAACTATGTTTATTATAATTATTATTTATTATAATTATATTTGTATTTAGCAGAATTGCGACTTTAATATCCTACGTATTACTACCTAAGTAGTTATTGGTAGTAATTTTTGTTGTGGTAGGTACGAGTTCGAACCCGTTTTTATCAGTTTCAATAATCATATTTTTTTTTACTTATTTATTACTAACTTATTATTAACAATTATAACTTGGATTGTGAGAAATTTTGTTTAAGTAAACCCATGGTTAGTATAAATCTCAGGTTTTTTTGACAAAAAATTTAGAACCTTATCTAAAATTTACGTTCCTGCATCTTTTACCGGCTTTTTTTACATCCTTTTTCAAACTTTTATATCGCAAAAATTTCAAATCCTTAAAAATTTGACTACTACTACTAATAAGAATAAGTAGGTACTACAGTATATACGACCATAATCTCAAAATTATATCAATTTAATTCTAGATAGGCTAGACAGTGTCATCAATATCAGGAGGCACTTATGCCCATCAAAAGCTGCCTGTTTTTGAGATCTACCTATCAGTACTTATTTATTTATAAACTATATACCTAGTTATGTATGTGCATTTTTTGAGGATAAAATTCTCAAAATTTCTAATTTTTTTGGAGATTTTTACTAATACAAAAAAATTGATGAAATCGACCAAATTTTGCCTAAAATTCTTCAGTATAGTAATTTACCTTCAGTATAGTATATATCTGCATTTACAAAATTACCTAGAATTTTGTCAATTTTTTTAGTAATTGTAGTTGTACTATAGGAGTACTGATCATGATCATGATCATACATAAGAGTGTACCATACCTTACTTAAATAGAACTAGTAGGAACTATGATTATAATGAATTTTTAATTTAAACTTTAAAAAAATGGATCTTTCGAGCTTTCGTGATGGTTCTATTAGATCTGAAAACTTGTAAACAAATCTTGTAAACACCCAAAGTAGTCATAAATTGTGATCTTTTTTATTTCCCTATTCAATTACAATGCAAATTCTTTCATAAATACATATTATGATAAATGGTCATCAGAAAAAAAAGATGAAAGTTATGTGTGTAGGTAGGATGCCTATTAAAATATTTGCAAGTGTGTTCAAGTATAGGAAAGAGAATAATTAATTCAGGTCAAGTTCGTTCAGGGTTGCTTTTTTACCATTGGGTTGATCGCATTGGAAATATCCTTAAAATTTTTAAACCTACAAAGTTTTGATTAACTATACCTATTTTGTTTACAATATTACTTATCTTTTCAAAGTCTATCTATAGGGTATAAGAAAGCCTTAAATTGCATTTAGTATTTTTTTCAAATAGCTTTTTATACTTGAATTACCTTTTAAGTACATTTAGATTTACATAGAATTTACAATCTATTATTGTTATCTTACCTAATTTTAACAACTTTTTAAAGTAAAAAAATCATTTTTATGTTATACTCGTACTACTTAAATTAAAGGTAATTAGTAATTATATACTAGGGTCTCTTGCATATTCTTAAATTTTGAGAAGTTCGAGTTTAAAGTTTCTATTCTCTTGTATTCCTATAAGAATCGTATGAATTTGAGCAAAATTTCGAGGCTTTTTAGACACTTTCAGATGACCTAGAGGTTCGAAATATTAAGACTAAAAAACTCCAGAGATAAAATTATAAAAAGCTAATATAATTGCAAGACCCCTTTTCTCAATCTCTGATAACATTTGATTGCACAACTTTTTCATCAATTGCCCACGAACTTTTTTCCTTTTGTAGAATTTCGTTTTTTTTCCTTCAAAAAATAAAGTATTTACAATTAATCCAACTGGTTTACCTAATCTCAATAATAAATACTTACACTAGTATTTTTTTTTCACAGAATCTCAATTTAAAGTTAAAAGTCTCGTGTTAAAGTTCATAGTCCATGGTACAAGTCCAAACTACACTATGTAGTATAATTGAGATAAACTCGACTTGTATTTCTAAGAATAATCTAATTTTTTGCAGAATTTTAGATCTAATTTTGCGTTTTATAGTACCTACCTATCTACTATCTACTGATATATTAATAAAAAATATCATCAGTTCAATAAACTTTAAAAAGTTCAAATCGATAATAATAATGATTAATAAGTGTTGTTTATGCAAAAGTCAAATAACTAGACTGTTTATATTGTAGGGTACTAAATATTCTGATATCTGAGAATTTAGAGTTCAAATGCAGTCATTTACAATCAATGTATAATATGATAATGATTAGATAATTAAATACGCAGTTAGAAATTTTAATAATTCCATTACCTACTCCTACTATCTGTTTACTTTCCATTAAAACTTATATAATCTCAGATTTTCAATTAAAGTAATTTATCCTTAATATACCTAGATAGTTAGAACATACTTGAGAATCACACGAAATTCCAAGAACTCTTAAAATTCTAATCAAATATCTTATATTTGCCTAGTAAATACTCGTACTGCAGATACTACTATTGCTGATAGTATAAGTGTAGGTAAATAAAGCATTATGTAATACGAGTTTAAATAAACAAAATACTTACTATATGTAAATACCTAGTACTTTTACAAAAAATTGCATTAGCATTAGCATTTGCAATTTACAAACATTTTTAACTACACTATCTACTTACTAGGTAATCAATCAATCTAGAATTTTGTAAACTTTATTAGACTCTTGATTTTAAGGAGTAGTAGAAATTACTTAAGCTTGATTACTTACCTAAATCTATAATTTCTTCAAGCCTTATTTTCAACTTATTTTCTTTATTACATTACTCAAGATAAATATGCAAGTGCCGGAGCAATTTAATATCGTTAATAGTTTATTTCAACTATCATATTCTCTTAAAAAATTGGTTAAATTAAAGGCCTAATTAAGGTCTAATTAAAAATACAAGCTATGTAGAATGTCAGTAGGCACTAGGCTTATTGATTAGGTAAATAATCTAAAAAGAAGATATTTTATAGGAATTTAAGGTACCTACTTTTTGGAGATTTTAAACTAGATTTCTACTTAGGTACTATTATTTATTTTAGGCTATCGTAAGTACATTAAGGTTTATTAAAGAATTCATAATGTATCGGTAATAGGTATTTGTCTATTATGTTACCTAGTTTATTTTTGACTAGTTTATTACCTAAGTACTTGCCTAGTTAATTACGAGTGGGTAAATATTGATATATTGAGAATTGAAGATTCAAAATAGCAAAAATTAGATTTGAAAGAGTATTCTACCAGTAAACAGTATAATATCTCTATATGTATCAGAATCATAATGGGTAAATAATATGTAGCTTGTAACGTACCTATACTTACTTAGGTACTAGTTTAGTACTAGTGGTATGTATAAGCATATAGTATTAAGCTTGTTAAAGTTAAATAAGCAAGCGTAAATGTCCTTCGTTTGGACCAGAAGGTCGAACTATTTAGCATTTATGTACATAGAGATACTTCTCTATGAATATTTTGCCATTTGCAAATACTCGTATGCATTACATACCAATACAAGTAATATCTATCTCAAAGATACTTTATAGTTATATAGGTAAATAGTATAGTAAGATAGTCTGTAAATTTTAACTGATACTTTATACTCTAGACTCTAGTATCTGTATTATGTATTGGCAAAATAATCCTGCCTGCATTTCAATTGTCTTTTATTTACTTGGTCGGTCGACCAAAATCTGAGCTTGAAAAAGTCAATTTTCATATCTTACATTTTATACAATTTGTTTTTGAGAATTTGAATTTTGAGTGCAGTGACTCGTTTAATTATACCTTTTAACGATTTCTGAACTATTGTTTTGTTTATTATTTTGCTAATTATTAAGTGATTAGATTAGTGATTTGATTGTTGTGTTTTTGTAAAAATGTAAGCTTATTTTAAGCCGATGATATTTTCATTAGGTATCTTTATATAAGTAAAGGTTATTTCATTGAGATTGAATCTATGTAGGTACTTATTTCTATTTATTATTAAATTTCAGATCGATCAAAGTCATAATGACTTATTCAAATCCTGATGTCGATCTCTTGGCATCGGTGCTAAGGGTCCCAGTGAGAAATCCTCAAGAGATTGATGACAATACAGTGCCAGAAGAACCAAAGTCACCTAATCTACTGGTAAAAATTTATAAAATATGAAATCTTAAAGCATTAAAGCATTAGTTTACTATCAGCAGTAAACACTGATAGTAATGGTTAAATTAAATTAAAGCACATTAAGTTTTTGTTTGACTGATAGCAATTGCAATTTCTTACTCATATTTTTAGTCAAAATAGCAAAGCCGATATTTCAATTTGTAGATCGATTAATTTTTAATTACCTAAGCTATGCAAATAATGTATCTGCTATCTACAAAATAGGGTATCCTTTACCCTACACAAGTTTAATTTCACAATTGATTTTGATGCAGGTATAGGTATCAAAAATCTATATAAAAAATCTCAAAAGAGTAATTATTATGCTGCATTTGATATTAAAAATCGGCTAAATTCTAAATTTGTGAAATTTA
Source organism: Nanhermannia cf. coronata Gr-Ori-00579 (assembly GCA_034699045.1). Classification (NCBI taxonomy): domain Eukaryota; kingdom Metazoa; phylum Arthropoda; class Arachnida; order Sarcoptiformes; family Nanhermanniidae; genus Nanhermannia; species Nanhermannia cf. coronata Gr-Ori-00579. Next base: position 7,606 of record JAQIXA010003811.1, on the reverse strand, counting down.
TTTGTCTAAATCAGCCAATATAGATCAAAATTGAAAATATTTATACTGACTTTGAGTATTGACATTATATTCCTATTTATGTACTCCTCAATCATCAACTCAATCAAATTTTACGATAGCAGCAAGTTGAATGAAAGTGAATCTTAATTTTATTAATTTTTTAATTTTTTTCAGTTTACCTACGATGATCCTGACCGAAGTGCCTTTTTTCTACCTATATCAATCCTACTATTTCTACACATCGTTTTCCTCGTAAGAACCCCATATAAAATATTACAAAATGTATTTCAAAATTTCTAAAATTTTGTCTATTTTTTCAACAGTTACATGTCTACCTATACGCACCAAATCCAGATAACCTTTTCATAAAATAATTATTATTGAAAATATTGATTAAGGAAATCAATTGACAAGTCTGATAGTCTACTATTACTATTACTATTTGATTATTACTATACAATTTACTACTTAATTTTAAGAAAGAAATTACGCTAACCGAGCCACGCCTTAGATTTTTTCCTAATTTATCGAATATTTTTAAAAAATACATATCTCAATAATTTTATAAAATTGTAAATAGTACCTAGATTAACATAAACTATTAATAATAGGGTAAGTAAGTACATAGGTGATAGTATTTTTGACTTGATTGAGGTGTAGCATTGACTTTTTATACAAAATTTTTATAATTCACAAAAAATATCAAAAAGGAGCCCTAAAATCTACTCAAATTATGTCTTTTAAATCTCATTATAAATACCTTTATTAGTACTGATTACTTTTAATTAAAGGGGTCAGTTTCAAATCCAAAGTGCGTGTCAAGTTCAAAATCGAATGATCAAAATTCAATCAGAACCGAACTATTAGTAAAGATATCTAAATTTGTATCCTTTTTAAAATCTTGTAATTCAATTGAAAAGTTGCAGATTCAGATTCACTAGTAATACTAATTTTAATGTGATATATAAATAACAGTACCTTTGTACTTTGTACATTGTACCTTACTATTAACGAACTACTATATGTATAAATTTTTTTATTAGGGGTCAATAGATTAAGTTTTATTTTTTATCTCAAAACTAGGATTAAGGAATTAGTTAGAGTATTTATACTGGATTAGAAATTAATTGAATGGATTTTATGATATCATATTTTAAAGACACTTACTACTATTTTTACAATTATTTATACTCGTAGTTAAGAATATTTTTAGTACTAGGTACATAATATGTTATGTAAATGTAAATAAAATTTGATAAAAAATGATTACAAAGAATAAAATGTACCTACCTATATAATTTTACAAAAAATCTTTAAAAATCTAAATTCTAAAAAAGGTTCACTTTTCATTTCATTATTGCATCTATCTGGGTAGCTTAAAATCTTATTCATCTAATCACAAGTAATTTCATGATCATATAGGTTGGTATATACAAAAAATTTAATTAGGTCAAAATTGAGAATTTTAAAATTATATTTAACATCAGTAACAGTAGGTCTCTTGGTCTGGCATTTTTATGAAAAGCTCTTCGATAATAGAACGCTGATCCTGAGTTAAGAATTACTGTAATTAGAAGGGAGTTGACCTAAATGCTCTATTAAATCATCAAAATCATAAGGTTACACACACTTTTATTTTACAAATGGAAACAATCAAAAACCTACAGACATAATGTTTTTTAACGATCAATAATAATTAAATAGATTCTTATTGCATTACTGATACCAATATCAGTAGTCAGCTATCGTAGGGTGTTTGAATTTAAGAATCGTTCGTATTAGCGAACCTTCTGAAATTCAGATTTTCAGATTAGATAAGTAAAGTACCGGTACCCAAAAATTTTTTGACACTTTTGCAACAAGTTAAGAGGGGGAGAACCAGCTTTTGTAAGTACTCTGTATATCGTAAGTTTACAAAAGCTTTTGTAAAATTTCAATAGGCAAGTTTATACGAAATTCAAAGAATATCAAAGACAAAAGGGATTTTACAATTTTGATGTAAAACAAATGATTTCTTAATCAATTGAGAGTTTTTGGGTATAAAAGGAGCAGATGTTGAAATGTATTTAATTCAATTCAATTTTGAGATCTTGAAGATTAAAGATTTAAAATTGATCTACTTCTCTTCTCTACTTGCAAAATGTTTTCCAAAGCTGTAAGTTTATTTTTTATATTCTTGCGAATAATTTTAATAAATGATTGAATTGAATTGGTATAGTTTTTCGGTGCTTGTCTTTGTCTCCTATTTCTTGGTGCATTTCTCTCGAAATGTGAAGCCGGGTTTAGAGGAACAACGGGGGGTAAGTACTATTTTACTATTACATATACTGAAAATTTCATTTTCTAATATCAGTTTTATTTTTATCTCAAAAACTAATAGGTTTCGGTGCTGGAGGTAAAAAATTTTTAGTGTCAGGTCGATAGATTTTTTTAAAAAATTTTAACTAGGATACGGAGGAGGACTGAATACTGCTTATATAGCTGGAAATCATGGTGGAGGAATCGGTACTTTTTTTATGAAAATATCTTATGGTATATGGTATATGGAACATAGTCATGGTCAGACCAAGGATAATGTATACAGTGCTGGTAGGCTAAAGTAAAGAGCGACTCAATGCTAATATTCTTTGGGTCAGACTAACTTTAAAAATTAAAGCTTCAATTCTGTTTCTGTTTGCATGTACTTTGTATCTACTTGTGACAAAAAATGAAACTTTTCAGAGCTAAATTAAATTGGACATTATAGTACCCAATGCACCTATTATTCTTCTGTAAAAATAGATAGCGTACTAATTAATTACATACATTTTGAAAGTTTTTTAAGGTTTAATTCTATAGGTAGGTAGGGTACTAACTACAAACATAATTTTCAAATATTGAAATTAAAAGCTTGCAATTTGAAGATAAAAAATCTTGATACATATAAAAAATTGACTTTACTTAAAAATTTCAAAAATTTGTTTTTTGGTGTACAATACCGAGTAGTAATTACTCATTTTTAATGGGATATTATACCTACAAAAACATTCGAATTGCATTGCGAGTCAATACTAATACTACCTTTAATATTCAAAAGATTTCAGAAAATTAATATAATTTCTGCAGGTTTTTTCTTCAAATTAACCAAAATAATTTTAGGTTCATTTTCATAGGAGGAGGTTCCTACGCAGGTTCCTTTGGTGGTGGCGGAGGATTTGGAGGTGGTGGTGGCGGACATAGCAATTATGGAAAATAATTTCACATCAAGTCAAACTATTCCAGAATTCTAACTCAAAATCCAACTCTAACCATTGATCTATTTAATTTTAATTATACATACTTCTATATTTTTGTAAAAAAATTCTAAAATTCTCAGAAAAAATAAAAGAATCCTTTGTCCAGGATCCTTTGTTTATTTACGATTTTCATGTGCTAAAGCAATAATTAAATCATTAGATTAGAGTGCATAACATAAATTAAATAACAATTACATATTATACGGATAATTATAATGACGCTAGTTATAGTTGATATTTACTTTTGATGAAAACGCATTGATAAGAATTTATGATAGATTTTTACCATATAATGCATTATAATAGGTACCTAAGTATAAGTTTTACGAATTATGAATATGAAATGAATGATATCATTAAATCAACTTGCATTGATAAAATTAATTTTTAATAAATTCCCACGAGAACTTGGAAATATTTGGAAACCTTCATAATATTATATCTATTCCTATTCCTGCAAATATCATAAAAGACATAGGTACATGGTTAAAGCCTGGATTTATGCAATTTCCAATTTTTTCTAATAACCTGCTACAGAATATGATCAATTACCTACCCTTATTTATAAGTTATGATATGAGTTAAATATGAATGAGTCATTTAATTTGTCTAGGTAAAGAATGAAAAAAAATATTATTTCACATAACAATGATTTACATAGAATTATAATGGTAATTTTCGATATTTTTATTTTATGACTAGAATTAGGATAAATATACCTAAATATTATAGATATTAGATTTAGGAAAATAAAAAGAAAAATTTCTTTAGACTTTAGAATGTATTTCCATTAAAGAATAAATATTGTTTTTGTAAAAGGTACTTTGTTACACTTTTTGTGTTGGAATGGAATAAAAATATTTTAGATAAAGAATGCTTTGATAAAAATTGTATAATTATAATTATGGAGTGCATTTTATAATTGGAATTTCTGGACTTATCTTTTAGTCCACATTTCCTCATCATCAGAATCATCTAATAGATGAATTGCATCGCTATTTAAAAGTAAGGGCATATCATCATCTGGCCTTAGAATATTAGTCTCGTTCAAATGGACTTCTCCTAATTTGTTCCTATTATTTGTGCTCCCGCCATTTGCATTTATGATGATTTGATTTCCTCTGCTAGGTTCTTCAGCTTCTTTTGCACTTTTGGAAAATTTAAACCCAACATGTCCTAATAAAAAAATAAAAATATAATAAACATGAACATAATTAATATTTTTATTTCAAAAATAATCTTAAAATCTTACCCGCAATCCCTATAAAACAAAGAATGAGCCCAAGGATATTTATACCAGTTAGTGGGTCATGATTAAATATCACAGCTAAGCACAAAGTGCATAATTCTTTAAAACAGCCTGCAACTGAGAGAGTTAGGCTGGAAGTGTGAACGACTAATAAATATTCAGCTATCTCCATGAAAAATGCCATAAGACCTGAAAGGGACAAAATTACAGATACCACAAGTTAACATCAAAAATAAAATTAAAAATTCAATTCATCATATCATTTAATAAAGTATCTAACTTACCACCAATTAAAATAGCGTATAGCGATTTATAAAATAGTCTCTTTTCTTCATCGCTCTCGATTGTCATATTAAAATTTGTAAGTGCGATTCCTAAATTATTATGAGACATAGGTATAATAGTAAATACAGAATCAATAATTATAAATAAGAGTAAAGGTATTACCTTCAAAATACAACGCAAATGGCAATACCGCTAAAATTATTTTTAAAATTATTAAAGCTACCAATACTGTACGTATTCTATTCTTGTTCCGATAATTGTTTTTTATCTTATTGCTTTCGAATGTTTTTTTAGGTATAATATCCCATTAAAAATGAGTAATTACTACTCGATATTGTACCCCAAAAAACAAATTGAAATTTTTAAGTAAAGCCAATTTTTTATAATCAAGATTTTTTAAAAATCAACCTTTTAAAAATCGTTTAATATTATTGCAAGCTTACCTAAAATCATGAACGGTTGAAAATGGAAAATCATATCAATCGGATTATGCAATCCTAATTTTGACTTTTGTGTAATCAGTTGGGCCATCGACCATCGAAGACCAGAAAGAAATGAAGCACCAAGTATGAGGAGAAAGCCAGTTAATTCAAACTGTGTTGATTTGTAGGTAAACATAAATAACCCACCAGAAATCATCCCTACTATCAAAACCAGTGACCAGTGCTAAAGAAAAAAAAAACAATTTAGGTATGAGGAATGCATTTTTGATGTACCAGCTACTTAATAAATTAAAATTACCTTCTCCTCGAGTTTTAAAATAAGTGCAAATACTAGAATAAATACTTATTAATAAATTAATATTATAATATTATTAACTTATTAATAGAATAAATACTTAAAATAAATATGATCGCAGTAGATTTGGTCATGGTATACCTAAAGAATAAAAATTAAATATTAGAATTAGAGAACGATATTGATAGAATAGAAGGAAAAGCCAATATGTAAAAACTTACAAACTGACTGAAATTAGCATAGTTCCCCAATTACTGAAAGCAATATCCAAACCTCCAGACACTCCCACAAGTGACAATCTTTTGATCCACACTGATCCATCAAGGAATATTCGAGGAACGCCATAAATGCACTCATAGCCCAGTCTTAGACCACTTGCCAACAAAAATTTAATGACTAAATGACAGAGTACAACTGACAGTGGAAAATGTATTTTCTAAAAATTAAAAAGAAATTATTGGATTAACGTCAAAATCAGGTTTTTAAGATCTAAATGATATGACTCGACTCGACCATTTAAATTAACAGATTGTTAACAATTAAATACTTACCTTCAATAAAAAGTTTTGATAGAATGTCAGCCCAATGGAAAGTAAATAGTAGACGAAAATTAGTATAGACGTTTTGATAATATTACACCAAAAAGGTCTTAGTATGACCACACCCTGTCCAGATGGATATCGAAAACATAGACCAGTTCCAAGACCGTAGCAAATCCGTCCGAGTCCCATACCCATGGACCATAAAGGTAATTATCCTACAAAAACAAAAATAATTAGTCAAAAATTCGAATCTAAATCTAAATCAATTATCTCAAATCTAAATATTACCTTAGGCAAGTATCTTTCTGATTCTGATCTTGTCAACTTGTCCTCCAAAGTATAATTAAACTTACTTAATTGATGGTTTCAACATCACCATCACACCAATCTTGACATCTCGAATTTCGAACCATACGATGCGAGTGCGAGTACAAAAATGTCAAAAAATGCCAATTTACTTACTTTAGACCTTATTGTCAATTTTGAACTTGAGGAATGTACTGTTACGAGACCATGAGGAATTAATGGAGATATGTCAACATTTTATTTTAATGAATAATTAACTTTTGTGACTGACAAAAATATTGATTTTTTTAAAGTCAAAGTCAAAGTCAGCAAGAGCAAGCAAACAGCAAAATCAAAAAGTTGGACTTTTACTTTTTACTTTCACTTCTAATTTTATAGGTTTTGCTTCAGCTCTCCCCAAGAATCCAAGACCAAGAAATAAAAAACGGCAATAATAAAAAGGATTCACCGGTATAGGTATCTCCAGTGCCAGTGCCTTTTTTAATTGTTTAAAATAGTTAATTATTCTGCTGGAATTGACATGACCTATGACATGGAAATGCTCATTTATACCTTAAATAGGTACAGAGTCATAAAATCTAGTTTGTGACGAGTAGGTAATTTCATAAGGGTGAGTATGGTAAGGATCTGTACGAATGACTTTTTTGAAGTCATTCGTTCTGAAGCTTTCTCCAAAGTCAAATTTTAAAGTACCTAGGTACTTACTACTTACCTTACAAATTGCTAATTACAACTGTACAAGTTATACATAACTAAGGTCTTTTTAGTATCTATCTACTAATCTATAATATCTGTAGAGTAGTTACATTTATAAGTATCTACATCTACTTAAAATAAGCTAAAATTCAGGTTTAGGCAAAGGCAAATTAGTCGAATTATCCCTATATAATCAAATATACTTTTTTAAAGACCTTTTCAAGGCCTCAAAAAGGTAGGTCGGTATATCTACATTCTAATCTAATACATAGATACTTGATGATATTATATACCCTACCTAATAAAAATAGGTATTTAGATTAAAAATGTGGATCATTTAAAAATGTTATTGTATCTGCTGCGAGTTTGTAAAATATTTTTTAAAATATGTAGGGGTAAGGTGGGGTGAGTTGGGTAGCTTAGATTTTGCAAAATTAGCCATAATTTCTAAACTAATGAAGGTTTTAATGTGGAATTTTTACATTTCTATTTTTAATTAAACTAAAAATTAGTAG
>JAQIXA010003810.1:0-12973 GCA_034699045.1 Nanhermannia cf. coronata Gr-Ori-00579 | reverse complement strand
TTAAGCACTTATACCTCAAATAAGCAAAATAAGCACTTATAAAATTTTACTGGTGACCCTTACAAGAGGTCATTCGCTTATATCCGAGGTCTCAAGTCTTAAATGTTGATAGAAAAAAATAAGCATTTAAGCAAAAATCCGCTGTCTGAAATGACAATTGATATTATCTTATGATTTTAAGTCTCAAATAAGTATAAAATACATAATACTAGGTTGGTAAGTAGTGAATAAAATAGAAACCAAACAGTAAATCTTTAAAATAAAGTATCCTTCAAATGTGAACTGAAGATTTTTCTACTAATTAATACATACATTATATTATATAATTAAGTAGGCAAGTACATGTTATTATTTATTCATAAAAGAAATATATATTACATATTTTTAACACAAGCACAGAGTTCTTTTATATTAAAGAATTATTCATATTCTTGGAAAAGATACTTGAGGAAATCTCCTTTGAATAAATTCATTAAATTCATGCTAAAACTATAAAAGTCAAGAAATACAGATAGATAGTTAGTTAACATTCTGAAGATTTTTCATCTTATTTTGCAAAAAAAAGTCTAGAATGCGAAATTAGATTTTAATGAAAGGAGAGTACCATCAAAAAGAATTATTTTACTAATTACTTTTTTACTAGCTTTTAGACAAAAGGCATAGAAAAGGAAATCTTATCGAGTATATATTTATAAAGTAGGTTTACTGCGGGATCAAAAGGAAAGAAAAGGATTGTATAGATAACCAGAAGAAATAAAAGAAATTTAATGATGAGAAGTGGCTTTGAAAAATTTGCACTTCAAAGGATTTTCATCCAATTTGTCTTTTTGTGATAGACAGACATAAAGAGTTTTGGGTTTAACTTTAAAAGCTCCCAAAAATACTCAATCATTTTATTTAACTCTGTCCTGAATTCTGAATCTGAATGAACATTCAAAATGTTAGTTTCTCTCCAAAAATTCAAATGGTAATATTTTTAACCTTGACTTAAGTTTGATTTTGATGAACGACTTTCAGGTTTCATTTTTGTTTTCAAATTCGAATTTCAAGAGTTTTTTTTTAGTTAAAGAAGTCTTATTTAATCCTTAAATAGTTCATTTCATCATGAAAATATTTCTTGCTAAATACTAAATAAGGATTTTAGTATTCTTTGTAAGAATATATGCTTTTGAATTTAAATATTTGAAATGTTAATATCTCAGATTTCATGTCTTTATTCTTGAGGAAATGTCTTAATTTACTTGGAATTCAATAGGAAATAACATGTTTTAGATATGTAGTAGGTACGTACTATTTGTAAAAGAGTACCATCCCTACATACCTTAATTATCAGAATACTTATACTGATACTTACTCAAATACTGAGCTTATTACGAATACAAATGGTTGTTTTCTCATAAATAAATATTAGTGCATACATAGGCAACTACTATTAGCTTTACGAATTTTTATTTAGTTATTTCTATATTTAAAGATAGGTATAATATAATTCAGAATTTTAATTTAGATCTCTCGCAAATCTTTTACCTGATGGGAATAATTTTGTTTGAATCCTTAGAATTATGTATAAAAATAATGATAGTAGACTTTCCTGTCCTGTCCTGTTGAGAATTTCAATGTAAAATTACAATACTGTAAGGTATTTATAACATATTGCTAGAAGTTATATTATTTCAAAATTTTAAATATTCTCTGAGGCAATTAGTGTATTTTAATATAATTATTATTTAGCTAGTGATATTTGAAAAGGCTGGAAATATTTCAAACTAATTTGTTATAAATGTCGCCTTGAAACTTCAAAAGTAGAGCTTATAGAATTAGTGCTCGAGTTTCTAGTAACTTTTGAGGTTTTTGTAGTAAACCAATTATTTAGTATCCTAATTAAAAATAAAATATTACAAATATACCTAGATAAAGTAGATAGGGAGTATCAGTATGTATTTTACATTTTAACCCTATAATTTTCATCTATAGAAAACTGTCGCGTTTCTCTCGTAGGCGTCGTAGAGTCGTAGTTGATGGATACATTATATGAATAATAGATTACTACTACAAGTACCACAATGTCATGTCAAATTAGTTAAAAGATCAAAAATGTTAGGTTCTTTTGTACTGCCATGTCTAGACCTATATATATGTATTTTGGATCAAAATGCCGAAAACAAAAATAATAACATGTTGAAAATTGTTTAGTTGTAATTTTAAAATGAAAATGTTCGTTCATACTTTATAATAGTATATAGCTACCTATTTTATAGTGCCTACTACCAACAACAAAATGTTCGTAAAAGAAATTCTAAAATCTAAATTCTAACAAATGGAATGCTGGGCTAAGTACACTAAATTATTAGAAAAGTCAGTTTTTAATTCCGCATTGTTCTTTTCTTTTTATGATTTAGATACTGTAGATTAGTAGGTAGCTTTAGGTGTTCAATAATATTATTATTAGTAGCTTTAGGTGTTTTATACCTACTATGTGCTTCAAGGACTCTATGTATCCTGTTTTATGTATAACTATAATATACGATCGATAATGATTGAATAGAATAGCTAGATTTGATTAGAAACAAGAAATATTTCTTTAAAATATTTGCAAAGGTAGGCAAGGTATATATTTAGTAAGGTACCTTCGTATTTACGAGAAGTAATTTTTTCTTCAAAGGAAATTAGACTTCTAGACTGAGGAAATTGTTGTTTTGTTTGTCTCGAATAAACATGACTTTGGCAAGTAGGTATTTACTTACCAAGCAAACCCAAGATTTACCAAGAATGAATTAAGTTAAGAGAATAAACATTCTGCCACCAGTAATAAAAAGAAAAATGCAGAATGCTGATTATTCGAATTGTAATCTCTTTAGAATTATCAGATGTTTAAGTAGTAGGGTACCATTTAATTAATTTATAAAAGAATGTGAGTTGTTGAACGTCAAACTTGAAATTCCTTAATATCTTTATACCTATTGTACACGTATCAGTATCTGTTCTGTACTACGTAACTACAGTATAGTACCTACACCTACACCTACATATTTTTTGATCTTGATAGCAAATGAAATGAAAAGTTTAAGCTATTTCATTAATCTTTTTTAAAGCTTATTATAAATGCTTCAAAGTTTGTGACTCTCATTATCAGTCAGAATCTGTCAAAAAGTGTTTAGATTTTGATTGGATTTTTATTACCTATTTTAAGATAGAATTTTATTTGAGCATTTTTTTAACTTAATTTATTTTTTGATTATAGGACCCTAGAGCATCTTCTGATATAAATGACAATGATAATGATCCGACACCGCAAGATAATGGAGACAACAAACATGGAACAAGGTTTTTTTCATTAAAAATCTCTGTGGCAAGTTACATGACATGTATTTTATAATTTGATTTTCTTGACAATTTTTCAGATGTGCTGGCGAAGTAGCTGCGACGGCTGGCAATAATATTTGTGGAGTTGGGGTTGCATACAATGCATCAATTGGTGGTGTTAGAATGCTAGGTAATGTTTCAGTGTATTAAATTTTTGTGATTTTAATAAAAAAATTTTTTTAAATAATTAGACGGGACAGTTAATGATGCAGTCGAAGCAAAAGCACTTGGTCTAAATCCGGATCATGTTGACATCTATTCTGCCTCTTGGGGCCCTGAGGTTTGTATTTATTTTTGATTTTGATTATATTTACGTTTCTAAATTTTCTCCTTTTTTCATTAATAATAGGATGACGGAAAAACTGTCGATGGGCCAGGTAAGAATTTATTTCAAAAGAAAAAATACATAGGCTTATTTAGTAATAAAGTAATTTAATACTTTTTATTTAATTCCAGGACCACTTGCAAGACGAGCCTTTATATATGGAGTGACAAATGTAAGACTTTAATTTGAAAATTTTTGATGGAAAAGTAGAGATAGAAAAAAGGCAAAATATCGTTTTACTTGCTACCTATTTCTCTTTTATAGTGGTTCACTGAGCATTACTTATTCTTAGAAGTAGAAGTCAGAAATGTGTTTACAAAAGATTTCACTTATTTCTCTAAAGCTAACTCAGCAGTATATATACTACTACTACTGTATATGGGGTAGAATTTGATCCAATTTTCTCGTTAAAGTAAATCAGTTCTCCAGGGGATATTCTTTTGCTATGTAAAAGCTTTTGTAGTTAGCTACTAGTACTGCAAAATACATACACCATTATTAAAAGCCCCTAGTAAGTAGTAATTGAATTTTCGTTTTAAACTGAACATATGAGTTCTCATTACAAACAAACATTTTTAGCTGATATTTTATTAAAAAGTTAGAGAATAAATAGAAATAATAATAATCCTAGAAAATAAAAGCAGCTTTTCTGATATTTTTAAATTGTTTTTATAGGGACGTCGTGGTCTAGGTTCAATTTTTATATGGGCATCAGGTATATAACTTTATTATTATTTTTTAGATTTTTCTATAGTGGATTTATTTATTTACTTTGGTTTATTTATTTAATCAACTTTATATAGGAAATGGTGGACGTCATATTGATAGGTAATATATATAAAGCATACATGGTCTTTTAGGATTACTATTATAATATCAATTACTAACTTTAGTTGTAACTGTGATGGCTATACAAACTCGATATTTACTTTGTCAATTTCATCTGCCACTCAAGGTAAGTTGAAGTTTGAAATATCCTTTTTAGCTTACTACCATTTACCTACCTACCTACTTTTATTTTATTTTGCGAATGTTATTTTATAATCAAGGGGGGTAAAAATGCCCTAAAAATAAAGTGAGTCAATGTACACTTCAAGGGGGTTTCTTTTTTTCTTTAGGGGGTTTCAAACCATGGTATCTGGAAGAGTGTGCTTCTACCTTAGCGACAACTTACTCAAGTGGAACCCCAACGCTGGATAAATCAGTTGTGAGTAGATTATTTATCCAATCTTTTATTTGTTTTTAGTGAGAATTGAGCTAATATAAGAACTAATTTAAAAAAATATAAACAGGCTACAGTTGACATGGATGGAAGGCTAAGGCCCGATTTCCTTTGTACAGTTGAGCATACTGGAACTTCAGCTAGCGCTCCACTTGGTAAATCATATATTATATTGTAGTTCAAAAATAGTAATTTGAAAAATAGCTGCCTTCAGGTTATTAATTATTTTTCCTTTTCTAGCGGCTGGAATTGCAGCACTTGCCCTGGAAGCTAATAATAATCTTTCTTGGAGAGATTTGCAGCATCTAGTTGTTTTGACATCTCGTCCAGACCCACTTAACAAGGAGGAAGGGTATTACATTTTGCAATACCATTAAACTTATAATATAGTTAGTGAATTAAAGTGAAATTCTATCGATTTTTTTTATTTTCTAGTTGGTTTTCTAACGGAGTCGGTAGAAGATTTAGTCATAAATTTGGTTATGGTTTAATGGATGCTGGTGCAATGGTAGACTTAGCCCTTCAATGGAGTGGAGTGGTGAGTAATAATCGTAATTGTACATAAATCTATATGTATATCTAACAATAATTATGTTCTAGCCTCCTCAGCATATCTGCAAATCGCGAGAAATTCGTGAAGATAGGTAAATTATACTGAAAAATGTCTATAATAAAGTGTTTTTGAAACCTCATATTTCCCTTATAATTTTTCAGGGAGATACCAGGCAGTCATTTAGGAAAAGTAAAAGTTTATATGGACGTTGATGGTAAGTATTTTTATTATTGCTTAGTTTAGCAGTGAAAAATAACAACGATCGATATCGATTATCGATCGAATCAAATGGCGATGACCTTATTTGAATAATATGCAACTTTTTAATGACTTTTTAACTTTTTAACTTTTTTTTATCAAATTGAAGGATGTAGTGGCACAAATTCGGAGATTAGATATTTAGAACACGTTCAGTGTAAAATCTCGCTACGCTTCTTTCCTCGTGGAAATCTCAGGATTTTATTGACTTCACCTTTGGGTACAACTTCTGTTTTATTATTCGAGAGACCAAGAGATGTTTCAAGTTCAAATTTCGACGATTGGGTAATTTTAAAAATTTGCTCGATATGAAACTCACTAGTTATATAAGTATTACCTAATTTACCTAATTTATTTTTCAGCCTTTCTTATCCGTTCATTTTTGGGGCGAATTAGGTCATGGTCGATGGACTTTAGAAATTATTAATTCTGGAAATAGGAGGATTAATCAACCAGGACTTCTAAAGAAATGGTTGGTTTTTTAAATTTTTATTTTGAAAAAGTTGAAAACTTGCTAATTTTGATGTTTTCAGGCAATTGATTTTATATGGAACGGACACAAATCCCGTTAGATTAAAGGGCAGATCTCTTCCACTTGATGCACAAAAACCTAATTTTTCTCCAGTAGCTCATTCTCAACAGTATAGACAAGTTCCACAAAATCAAGGACAAAATTATCCTAGATTCATACCACAAGATTATTTATATCAAGGTGCATCAGAAAATGTACCAGAATATGCAAAGCCTCCAGTTAATCAATCTCAATGTAATGAATACTGGGTTTTTGATCTTGAAATTTGTGTCAATTCATGTCCAGAAGGATATTGTAAGTGACAGAAATTAAATTGAAACTCAAAAATAGATTTATATTTTTTGTGTTTGACACAGATACCGAAGGCAAAGAATGTTTAGCTTGCAAAAATAGATGCAAATCATGTAATTCAGATAATCAATGCAATTCTTGTGAGCATAATATGGTCCTCTTCGATGAGAACTGTCTTTCAAATTGTCCGCCTGGTAAAATTGTCTTGGATTTATTCAACTAAACTTTTTAAACTTTAAGATAAAATAAGATATCTTTATAAAGGTTATTTTGAGGTGGATTCAAGCTGTGAGAGATGTCAAATAGATAATTGTTTATGTAAGCTTGCATACACATAAGTATCTAATAGATTATAGGATTATTAATTTTAATACTTTGTTTAATACAGATTGTGTCCCTCCGACTGGGTCGGAATGTATTAAATGTACAAAGAATAAATATTTATATAAAAAGAAATGTGTTAACCATTGTCCTGCTGGATATCGAGCAAATAAATATGGAGAATGTTCAAATTGTAAGAACCTACATATATATTGAAAATATGTTAATTGAATTCTTCTTTCGAACAGGTCCGATTGGGTGTTCCGCTTGTAATAAAAATACTTGTTTTTCCTGTGATCATGGATTTAAGTTGACAAAAGGAAACACTTCTTGTTCTGAAGAACACCCCTTATGTCCTTCGAAAATGTTCCATGATGAAATCAAAAATGAGTGCAGCTCTTGTGGTGATTCAAATTGTTTAAATTGTTTAAAGGAAAATCAATGCATAGAATGCATTGAGAATACCTATTTATATCGTGGATCTTGTCTTAAAACTTGCAATTCTGGGTTATTTACGAGTCCAAATAGAAGAGAGTGCTACAAATGTCCGATACTTTGTGGTCAATGTAATAGCTCAGAAAATTGTTTCTCTTGTAAGGCTGATGGTTTTTTGCAAGGTAATTTCAATTCTCTTTATTTTTTGTTAAAAAACTTTAAACGTGCTCTTTGGCAAACTGAAAATATTTTTTGAAGTATGTAGTTATGTGTATTTTATAAATATGAAACGCAAAAAGAATAGAGAAAAGTTATGGTATGTTATTTAAGTCTAGTTGAGTGTGTGAAAGCGAAAAAGCATTAAAAGTTTGATTTCAAGGGGAAAGTTAAAATAATACAAGTTTCAATATATTTTTTATATTACCTCAACCCCGGGGGATATTTAGAAATAATCCTTTAAAAACTTTTTTGCCAAGAATAATTTTCAGTCGAGTCGCTAAGAGCACTTATGCATTATATTAAAAAGCACATATTCTCAGGGAATATAAATTTTCTTTTTTAATAATTCACTCAATTTTAGATGGATATTGCTTGCCTCAGTGTTCTGAGGGTTTTTATAATGACGTTGGTTTCTGTCATGCATGTTTCGAATCATGCAAAAATTGCATCGGGCCAGGAGAATCTGATTGTTTAGAATGCAAAAAAGGTATAAAAAAAAGAAGATCGATATCATAGTACAAGTTGTAGTTTAATTGTATAAAAATGTATCTAATCTAATACGGAATTTTGCACATTTTTTTAGGATATGAATATTCCAAAGGAAGCTGTACATCTTCTGAAGAAAATAACCGTGTGGCATCAACTTGTGGGGATGGGTATTATTTTGATACTGACTCTGGATCTTGTCATCATTGCCATCATTCTTGTAAGATAATAAATTCAATCTAACTTCTAACTTGAAACAATTTTTCTAATGAAACAAATTTATCTTATATCCGTAGGCTCAAGATGCACTGGTAAAAATTAAATTAGTTTCCTTTTTTAAGTAGATAGGTACTAATTATAATTTTTTTAGGCGGATTTAAAACGAATTGTCAAAGTTGTGTATCTCCATTAAAATTGGATAGGTAAGAGATAAAAACTCTACTAACTTGTTGTATGATTAATATTTTATCATATTTCTGATTATAGGGGATCTCATCGATGTCTAAAATGCTGCAATGAAAGTACACAATATGATTGTTGCCACTGTGATAGAAAGAGAAATGCACAAAGTCCTTCAAATTTCTCTTTAGGATATAATGGTAAAAAGATTTTTTTTTAAAATGATTTTTAGAACTTTCCTCAAAGTTTTGTTCATTTTTTTTTAGATGAATGTCATTTCGTGACGAGAAGAGTCTCAGAATCAACTGAAAGAGAAATAACCTCTGGAAAATGGGATGATTCCTCAGTTCTAACATTCTTGTGGTTATCTGTCTTCTCTATATTTATCGTACTAGTAATAGTTTATAAGAGAAAGCAAAAGGTGTCAAGCCTTGATTCTGATTCTGGTGATTATAAATTTGCTTCATTATCGCCTAGTGGGAGCAATAGTTATCCGAGTAGTGATAATGGAATAAAAACTAGTAATACTAGTAATATGCAATTATTTAACAATAGTAATAGTAGTAAAGAATGTTTTAGTAATAAATACAAACCAGTTAGGTTAGATGATGAAGACGACGAGGATGATGATGAAGATAATTGTATAGTAGAATATGAAATGGATCCAAATCAAAAAACACCTTTGGTTCTTAAGACTTAATTTAAATTTAATTTAGGACTATATTTAATTTCAATTCATTTACCTTGAAAAGTTTTATAGTAATAGTATTACTTACAATTTTAGTATACCTACAATTTTATTTACTTTTTAATTATTACATAGATCTAGATCACAATCAGTTAGGAAAATACTTATCGTATCGTACCTTATCATATTTCTATACTCACAACTAAAAATTTTATTATACATCCGTAGGTATACTCTCGATATTTAGATTTTTTAGAATAGAATACGTTGCATATCGATAGACATTTTATAGCAAATACTTCGTACTTATTGTAGTTTAGTATAAACTTTTTATCAATTTTTGTAAACTAGGTATGTAGGTAATTTTTTTAGTTTAAGTATCTAGTTATTTATGTAAAGTTATTTCGCAATGAAGCGCAAATGGGAACAAAACTAGTTTCTAATCAATCAAATTATAAGTGAAAGTTAATTAGTTATAGGTACCCTATTAATTTTTAAGGGATGTAAAATGAAAAGAACAATAATTTAAAATTTAAGGGCTGTCGATTGTTAAATACTTAAATAGGTAGGGTACTTATTATGGTATTATTATTAATGGTAAATATGTGTAGTTACTTTAGTCTCATTTCCCCCAATCATATAGTTAATAGGTACCTACTACCTACTTGAACTATTAGTACTTAATGTAAGTTATATAAAGTCTTTGAAACAAATTAATTAAGTACCAGTTAAAGAATATCTATTTTTACGATAATTTAAGAGAATAGATCTAGACAGATAAATAAGTAAATAAGAAATTTCAAAAAAATATAAAAATACCCATTTTATTACTTTTGACTTGACTGCAATATATTTAAATAGGAAAATACTTATGTTCTACTACTACTTATACTTATAGTTAATTTTAAGAAGAATGCCGAGATTAAATGTACTACAGTATCTATTTTATAGAAAATTGACTCAAAATCAAATCAAATCAAGTTATTACTGTTATTATGAAATATGAAATATGAAATATTTAAAATAAAAGAATGAGAGGAATTTAAAATTTAATATTGAACATATATTGCTTACCCCACATTAAATAGATTCAATTTCATATGTATAGTTAAGTATCAATGTTCAGATTTAGGTAAATATCAAAAATGCCAAAAAGGCAAATAACAAATTATTTTGAGTAAAATAATGAGAATTGGCAGAATTTTTTGGGATTTTTGTAGTTTTCAAAGTCCTTGGTCCATGGGTTGGTCTTGGTGTGGTTATTGTTTGACTGTAGATTCCGACTATTTTGTCAATTAGGATTTCATGAGGGTTGAGAACATGTGCTTCTACAAAGAACTAAAAAAATTATCATTATTAGAAATACACTAATTTTTAGATTCAAGATTTTTAATTCTGGAATTTTCTAAATTGTCTATTCGTATTTTATCTCGAATTTCAATTTTGAAATCTAGTTTTCTTCCATTTTACGAGTATAACTGAAATCAGGGATTTCTGAATTGAAATATGAGATACTATAAAAGTAGAAATTTTCCAAGACAGGTAATAATGTTTTTTACCCTTGAAGAATCTGCAGGAAATGGAATTGTCATCTCAACCCATTCATAAACTGATGGATTTTCTCCAGGGAAAATTGTATAAACCGATGGATCATCATTGTGAGGTGATGTTCTGATGATAATTTTTGATCCTTTTGTTCATACAGTATGTGATCGAGACTCCAGACATCAGTTGAGCGATCGATGAGAATGAGAATATGGCTCGAACATCATTTTTTTGTGAAATAATTGATGTATCGTTTTCGAATTCCGATTCTGAGAATGGAAATATGATCCAAATGCCAATCGCATGTTCAAGTAATTGAAAATTTTTTGAATTGTTTTGGAACTCTTGAAATTTATTTAATTGAGATCCAGAACGAGCATAAATCAAATCTGTATCTCCATCAATTTTCCAACTTATATAAAGGTCTTGTTCTGTATCGAGTTGAACTGGAATTTAGACAAAAAAAAACATCATTATGTTATCGATTAAGTTTCATCTACAAGCAGATCATTTAGGTTTTGAAATATTAAAAGCTTCAGTACAGAATACAGACTACAGAACAGATAGTACATGCATTACTTTTTATACTATAACTACGAGTACTAAGGAAGTATAGGATCTTTTTTAAACAAGAAATTGTTTCATATACCTACCCTTATTTCAGCTATTTTTTCAAGAATTTTAAATTAGAAAAATCTCGATTTAGCATCCCAATGAATTTCGTGAGCCTAAATCGCATTTTCCTAATAGTGTATTTAATGGCAAAACCATGTAAAATTTCGGATTTTGGAAATACATAATGAGATTTTGGCAGGCTCAGGCTCAAACTTTAAACAAGATTTTAAGATCAAAAAATTTCAGTTTAAAGCTTACCTGTTCTTATAGGATCTCCATGTGCAAAAGTTTGGAGAAAAGAGAATAAAATTAATGAGGTAATTGATCTATCAAGATTAACTAACATTTTTCCAAAAATTAGAGTTAGGAATTATGAATTTTATAAAATTGTCAAACTTTTTTCTTAAACTTTGAACCATTAAAAAAATTTATATAATGAGTGGTAGGATTTGCTGCTGGGTATTGTAAATTGAGACAATTTTAAACAATATGTCGATTGTTTTTATCTCAAAAACTTTGAATTTTAAGCTTCTTAAACCTAATCCATATCCAGAATCCATACTGATATCTATATACAAAGTAAGGTTATCGTTTATGTTTTAAATTTTAAATTTTTTTAGTCAGAATAATTATCGTATAATTATAATTATGTGTATAGTGAATCATATCATAATTTCAAAAAACTCTTTTGACTTGACTTGGAATTCGAGACGCGACTTGAGCTTACAGTTTTTACAAGAAAAAAATTTTATATACCTATACTACAGATATTTACTGGTCGAGTACCTAAGTATATTTGTCTACAATAATATGTTTAATCTAATCAAAATTTACATTTAGGGTATAGGTACTACAGATAGGCAGGGTAGGTACTTTACTATTATTATTTACTATATTATTAGTAGTAGTAGCTTAGAGTTTAGCGTACCCTACCTATCTATAAACCCTTCAGTACCCTACTTAAATAAATCGCAATTAAATCATTTACTATAAGGTACCCTTATACTACTCTGTATCGAGATTTTACGTAAAATTTTTAAAATGTTGATAATGCGAAATTAGAAATCTTAATGATTTACGAGTATAATATTGATTTCACTTTAAATTTAAAATTTGACTTGGTTTATCATTTTTATGTAGTAAGTAGGTAATTGCCAAATTGCCGATTATTGCACAATTTTTTTTGTAAGTTTTGACTTTTGATTCGACAAGTTTAGATACCTTACCTATGTAGGGTATCTATAGGTATAAATTATCCAAATCCATTACCTATTTTCTTAAAATACTGCTGGAACTTTGAACATACTTAAAATTGACTTAAAATTGCCACATTTAATAGAAAGAGTCTTTTTAGTAAGGTAAATCAATCTCAAATCTTAAATAAATGTATCTCATCTCCAAAATCTAAACTAGGTAAACATATTTTATAAATAATCTATATACATGTGTACCTTCTAAAGTAGGGTACTTATACAAATTGCTTCAATTTCACCTTACAAATTGTAATACTGAACTGATTAGGAATATTTATAAACCTGGCCTGGTTCAATCATATTTTAATTACACTAGTAGGTACAAGATGTAAATATTTTCTGATAAGATCGAATGTTATCAGTTCTTCTGTATTATAATTTAAGACTAGTATGATCTTAAACAAGTGATTGAAATTTCATTGAATTGAAATTAGTTTAAGATGATCTGTACTACACGTTCTGGTTATT